>JASFXZ010000001.1:33233997-33534803 GCA_032209605.1 Mactromeris polynyma | reverse complement strand
TGGCGGCCATTTTCAAAACAAGGGTCATAACACTACCTTGCTTGGATTCCAATCCAGATAAGAGCAACCTGCTTAAAAACGTAAGACATAAGAGTTACATCGTCTAAGCAGGGAGGTATTCCTACTTGGGATGATGACCGTGCAAGCTGAAGTTAAGTCCTGTTTCAGAATGACCGCCATACGGTAAGAGTAACATCCCCTGTTTCGAAATAGCGGCAATTAAAAAAATATCAGGCATCACTCTACTAGCCTTCCTGCTTTTAAAATGGTGGTAATTTTCAGTAATAGTAACCTCCCCTGTTTTCAAAATGGCTGTTATTCGGAGTAAGAGCGACCTCCCTTGCTTTGAAAATCTCCATTTGGAATCAAAGGGACTATACTCTTGTTGAAAATGACTCCCATTTTACAACAGAGGACATAACGCTACATCCGTTGGCCACCTTTACATAAAAGAGTGACTTCCCTTGTTTCAACATTTACAGAGTAACCTCCCCAAATTTCAAAAATTACCGCCATTATGAAACAGGGGGACGTAATTCTTACATTACCGAGTCTCCATCTGGAAGTTAATTGAGGACACCTTTTTGATAATTTTATCTTGCTTGGCCACCCTTCAAAATAAGAGTATCCTCCCTTCTTACTAAATTTGGGACATAATGATATCTTGCTTGGACGTCATATCAATTAAGAGTAGCCTCCCTTCTTTCAAAATGGCGGACATTTGCAGTATAAGTATGCTCCCCATTTTAAAAAAATGCCGCCATTTTGAAACTGGGGACTTCAATTTTACCTTATTATGTCTCCAATTGGAAATAAAGGGACGATACTCTTGTTGATAACGGCGGCCATTTTGAAAACAGGGGGCCTAACTCTGCATTGTTTGGCTGCTATTCCATGTAAGAGTAGCCTCCTCCTGACAAAATGGGGGATATTTGCATTATAAGTTACCTCCCCTTTTTTCAAAAAATGGCAGATATTTGCAGTAAGAGTGACCTCCCTTGCTTCAATATTGTGTACATTTACAGTATGAGTTTCCTCCCAATTTTTATGCCCACCTTCAATGATGAGAGGGCATATTGGTTTGCACATATCGGTATGTCCATTGGTTGGTCGGTCGATTACCTTTTCTTTTCTGATCAATAACTCGAGAACCCCTTGACCTATCATCCTCAAACTTGGTCCATACATTCACTTTGGGTAGCAGAGGAACCCTATTGATTTTGGGGTCACGGGGTTAAAGTCACAGGGGTGCATACTGTTTGACAAACATCTCTTGTTAAAAAATTGTCGCCATTTTGAAACAGAGGACGTATTTTTTACCTTATTATATCTTCATTTGGAAGTGAAGGGACGATACTCTTGTTAATAATTGCGGCCTTCTGCTTACAAAATGGCAGACATTTGCAGTATAAGTTACCTCCCCTTTTTCCAATATAGCATACATTTGCAGTAAGAGTGACCTTCCTTGCGTCAATATGGCGGACATTGGCAGTATGAGAACCCCCCCCCCCCCCAATTAAAAAAATTGCCGCCATTTTGAAACAGGGGACGTCATATTTACCTTATTATGTCTCCATTTGGAAGTAAAGGGACGATACTATTGTTGATAATGGCGGCCATTTTGAAAACAGGGGGCATAACACTACATCGTTAGGCTGCTCTTCCACAAAAGAGTAGCCTTCTGCTTATAAAATGGCAGACATTTGCAGTAAAGGTTACCTCCCCTTTTTCCAAAATGGCAGATATTTGCAGTAAGAGTGACATCCCTTGCTTCGATATTGCAGACATTTGCAGTATGAGTAACCTTCCCAATTTTAAAAATTGCCGCCATTTTGAAACAGGGGACGTCACTTTTAACCTATTATGTCTCCATTTGGAAGTAAAGGGACGATACTCGTGTTGATAATGACTGCCATTTTGAAAACAGGGGGCATAACACTACATAATTTGGCCGCCATTCCATATAAGTGTAGCTTTCTACTTACATAATGGAAGACATTTGCAGTAAAAGTTACCTCCTCTTTTTCAAAAATGGCAGATATTTGCAGTAAGAGTTACCTCCTCTTTTTCAAAAATGGCAGATATTTGCAGTAAAAGTTACCTCCTCTTTTTCAAAAATGGCAGATATAACTTCTGGACAGCTGAAGCATATACACAGATTAAGTTTACCCGAGCAAGTAATAATGGCAAATATATGCTAGGTTTTAGTTATTTTAAACAAGAAACATGTACATTTAATCCTTAAGTATCAGGCAACGTCTAAAATGTATGCAACAGTCTCCATTGTATAAAACAACAAAACCCTTAAACATTACATCGGACATCCCAGTTACACCGATGGGAAACACAACTGCAAGTACATCAATGGACAATGAAAATCAGTCCTTGTAAGAGTTGCCCACTTTCTTTGAAAAAATGTAAAGAAGTCATCTTTGGCAAATGATAAATCAAAATCGTTATTTGGCAAGAACAAAAAAATTGGCAAAATCATCCAATCTTTTGAATGAAATGAAGATAAACATGGCACGAAACATGGCACAACACATGGCACAAAACATGGCACAAAACATGGCACGAAGCATGGCACGAAACATGGCACAAAACATGGCACGAAACATGGCACGAAACATGACACGAAACATGACACGAAACATGGCACGAAACATGGCACAAAACATGGCACAAAACATGGCACGAAACATGGCACGAAACATGGCACGAAACATGGCACAAAACATAGCACAAAACATGGCACGAAACATGACACGAAACATGGCACAAAACATGGCACAACACATGGCACAACACATGGCACGAAACATGGCACGAAACATGGCGCTAAACATGGCACAAAACATGGCACAACACATGGCACAAAACATGGCACAACACATGGCACAAAACATGGCACAACACATGGCACAAAACATGGCACGAAACATGGCACGAAACATGGCACAAAACATGGCACGAAACATGGCACAACACATGGCACGAAACATGGCACAAAACATGGCACAAAACATGGCACAAAACATGGCACAACACATGGCACGAAACATGGCACAACACATGGCACAAAACATGGCACAAAACATGGCACAACACATGGCACGAAACATGGCACAACACATGGCACAAAACATGGCAACACACATGGCACAAAACATGGCACAAAGCATGGCACAAAACATGGCACGAAACGTGGCACAAAACATGGCACAAAGCATGGCACAAAGCATTGCACAAAGCATGGCACAAAGCATGGCACAAAGCATGGCACAAAACATGGCACAAAGCATGGCACAAAGCATAGCACGAAACATGGCACAAAACATGGCACAAAACATGGCACAAAGCATGGCACAAAGCATGGCACAAAGCATGGCACAAAACATGGCACAAAACATGGCACAAAGCATGGCACAAAACATGGCACAAAACATGGCACAAAGCATGGCACAAAACATGGCACAAAACATGGCACAAAACATGGCATAAAGCATGGCACAAAGCATGGCACAAAACATGGCACAAAACATGGCAGATCATACTGCAAAATACAGTACTAACTCAAAACTAGTCCAAAAATGACTAGCATGGTATAAAGACAATCACATCAAAAGCAAGTGAAATACAACTACACGTATATCTTTTGATTGTAAAACAAACTTACTAATTCTAATCACTAATTAACTACATGTATATACAGTGGTAAAAAAAATGAACACTTCAATACTGAAATGTTAATACTGAGTGCTTAATACTGAAATGCACTACAACTTAAACAGTTGGAGGAGGTCTAGACTCAACATTTTGACGAGCCTTTGCATTTAAGGCATACATGTGAACCTTTTCAGACAGCAAAGAGGGAGATTGGTCCCTGAAAAGAGGGAGATTGAGACTCAAAGAGGCAGATCTTTTCGCGGCTGAATTGTAGTCAATACATAAATAGCTATTTCAAAATAAAAGTTGTTTCTGGTATTATTCATTCAGTTGAAGGATGATAACAGACAACAGTTAACAAATTCATACAATTTATTCAACTATTGAGCATAAACATTTAAAACAACAGATTTTTAACATATTATATATGTACATTTCCAGGCACGTATCATGCTATACTCATTTACTCATGAATGTGAGGTGCAAACAGTAAAAAGGGAGTCTTAAAGATTTGAAAATATGCAATAAAATTGTGAGCTTTAGGAGGGTAAAGGCCCAAATCCACCCTCATGATTAACTCTTAATCAGTTCACACTGTGCCCCTGATCACCTACATAAAAATACTTGAAAATAACAGAAATCAATAAATAAGTTAATATCATGTAAATGTCTAACACCACAAATGCATATAGTTGAAAAAGACAAGACATATTTACAAAGTCACAACAGCACATAATTTCACAGTTCAAAAGCACATTTTAAAACAGATAAACAATGCAAGACATATTTACACAGTCACAAAGCACATTTTAAAACAGATAAACAATGCAAGACATATTTACACAGTCACAAAGCACATATTAAAATAAATAAACAACACAACACATGTTTACACAGTCACAAAGAACACATTCACAAAGTCATAGTCACAATTCAATCCTTTTTCTCTTGATAGGACATGCATGCCCTCTTGGCATCCTTGGCCATTTCCTCAGACACTGACATCGAATAGCATTCATCATCAATGTTCAATTTCACATTCAACAAAGAGTTCAGTGTATTGTTTGTTAAGTTGTGTCTGTAGTCAGTTCTACATTTCCTCAACATCGAAAAGCATCTCTCCACATCAGCATTGCTGTGTGGAGAACTGTAAGGGCGACAGTTGACAAATCACCAAATCTCAGTTTGTTAGAAGTAGTTTTAACTTTTCCATACTGAGCCAAAATGAATCAAGTCTTATTTTCTCCTCATCTATGTTATTACTGTATTGGGGCAATTCAATATCTGGACTAAGTTGATAATCAGTAATTTCCTCCCTTAAATTTTCTTCATTGAAAGCTACCTGAAATCTCCTGCCCAGGGTGACAACTGAAATCAGAAACAATATAACCATAATGATTATGTATGAACAATGAACAGATACTTAGCTATCAGATAAAAATTAAAACATAATTATAATTACAAAAAAACACTACAACAATTTCAAAAGTGTATCTGCATTTAAATGTGAGATGAAAACAGTACCATGAATATGATTGAAGTATTTTTGGACATTTGAAATTATACTTACTGGACTCAGGATCTGCTTCTACACGAAAAGCTGGATTTACAAATCCCAGCTGCTGTAACGTCTTGTCATTGAACGGAAATTTCTTTATCATTTTTTCCGTCACTTCTGTATAAAAATTTCTGACACCACTGAAAAAAATGAAAGAATCATATAAATCAACAACTACATGACAAAACGCTTGCTACAGCAAAACAACATACAATTAAAATATTAGATACCAAATATTTTTATTACTTTTTTTGTAATTTTTTTGCTAAGTTTATAATTAACAATCATTGCAGACTTGGATTAATCTCGGGAAAACTGAAACATTAACAAGAAGCATTTCTCACCAAAAGAAACGTTTGAGTTTCTCAGTTGGAATATCTGGATTCTCGTAGATATATTTCCGAGTTCCCATTCCAACAGCAAGAAGATCATTTGAATGCTGGTTCTCTAGTTTGTTGTATTCCACTGTAGTAATATCGCTGGAGGAAAGTATGATTTTCGTCTGGACAAATTTCCCAAGAAACTTCCTGAGTAGTTGGACCATCTCTGACCGAACACATCCAATCATTGATTCGTCAGCCTGAAGAAAAATGTTGGTTTATTTTAATAATGTAGAAAAACAATAATCTTATACATAGTATTTATGATCATAAGTAAGCTAATGTTTTCCTCCAGTAACTGCATCATATTATTACTAATCAACAATAATGTTAGAAAAATCTGTTGATGTTCTTACCTGAAAAGTGGTGTTGAACTGATTCAGGGGTCCCATTATGAATGCTAAGAAATGGTACGTCAGTTGGAACAAGGGGTCAGACAGTCTGGTAGCACAGCGTTGTATTCTAGATCCTGATTTATCAGCATCAGTATGGCTGTTGAAGTACAAGACTAAAGCTGGCCACTGTTGTAAAAGTCTATTGACACATTTCTCCAGAGACAGCCATCTAGTAGAACAGTGTTTTAGGATTTTTGCTTGCTCTACTTCAGTGAAGGATAGGAACTCCGCATATTCTTCTTAACGTTTGGAACTGAAATACAACATTGAAAAATAAGTTAATTGGATTACATCTATCTCAAGGCAGTAATCAATAACATGTTAAAAACAGCATTATTGCCGAGCGTTCTAGGAACATGGTATTTTGTTGTGTCGCAAATTATTGCAATTATATGTGAAGGGAAACAAACAAATTATAAATAACCTGTGTTGAAAGTGGTAGTACACATCTATGAGGAGATCTTCTACAGGTATAGGTAGTTTCTTCATGCCATATTGTACGCATGTGTTGGCAATATGACATAGGCAGCCCATATCATAAACGTTGGGTTGACGATCACGAATTCTTGATAGCACCGAGTTGTGACGTCCCACCATAACACTGGCATTGTCTGAGCCATACCCAATACACTCACTCCATTTGATGTCAAGGTCTCTGAAAGAAAAAACAAATTTATTGGTTTATAATTAATATCATTATGAATAACTAACAATTTCTCCACATATCAACTATTTATATCTTTAAGTAAGAGGTACTGCTTAAAATGTATCATCATTTCATATTGCTAATTCATATTTAAAATTGCAATTTTAAAACACTTACAATAACACCTGTTCAATACAGCTAAATAGATTGGCACCGGTACCAACGTTACAAATGGGCATAGCAAGGAATCGGGTAGCAATTCTATGAACACTTCTGTCCAGCACTCTGACCAGGATCGCAACACATTTATCATTTCCATTGTCATTGGATTCATCTACCATAATTGAGAACTTGTTCTTCTTGCAGAGGTCTGCAACACGGCGAGACTGAGTAGGGGCTAATGCTTGATTGATGATATGAGTTGTTTTAGTACGTTGACAACTGAACTTCTTTGCTATCTCGGAGTCTAGATACTGCACACCTTCAGAGGTATAGCGCTGTGCTAGTATACGCTTAATTGTATGATACCCAGAGATGTCGGATGATACTTCACCCAAACCTGTGGGGGTCATGTGATCAGAATCACTGTATCTCATGGGTCGACGAACATTACGTTTAGGACGTGCCATAGGCTGTTCTGGAGGAACACTTGGTATGACGTGTCCTGAATCATGTTGCACTAAGTTCTCGGAAGTGGTGAAAGTATCAGTTTGTGTTGAAGTACTGACACTTAAAAAAGTTTAAAAGGTGCAGGCTGGCGAACATATGCCAATTTCAATCTATCCGTATGAATAGGCTTCGAGAATCCTTCGAGAAGGATCATATGGTCACTAGAAATATGTTTCACTACAAAAGGTCCACTGTATTGATTGCGGAGCTTTCTCGCCGGTGCAGTCACTTCAGTTTTCAAGTATACAAAATCGTCAACGACAACTTTAAATTTTCCGCTTTCTTGTTTTCTCTCGCTAACATTTTAGACTGCGATGCTTCTACATTTTCCTGAACATGATCTCTGATGGTATCTAGAAACTGTTGCTTCTGTTCCATGTAGGAATGATAGTCTGCTGGGACAGATTGTAAATCTAAGACGCTGGGAGACAATGGAAATTTTGGTCTCTTGGCATACACAATTTCAAATGGCAAATATCCTGTGGTAATGTTTACATCATTGTTCATACTAAATACAACAGCTGGTGCAATGACGTCCCAATTATTACATCTAGTGTTCATATAAGGTGTCAACTTGGTAGCTAGGGTGCGGTGAGTGCGTGCACATGCTCCCAAACAGTGATGGACGAAACTTGGTTTGAATTCATGTGGTATATGTAACATTTTGCACAGTTCTCTGGTCACATTAGATGTAAATTCTGTTCCCTGGTCACTGATTAATGTGTCACATACACCAAACTGTGTGAATAATTCTAATAAAGCTTCACAAACACTAGCAGCATCCTTGTTTGGTAAAGGTACTGTAAACAGATATTTAGAAAACATGTCCAGTACTGTGATAAGGTAAGTGTTTCCTCTAGCTGTCGGCGGCAAAGGTCCATACAAGTCAACTTCCAATACAGAAAATGGCTCCGATGGCATTGGATAGGATGTTATCGCATTTTTGATGTGAACGTTTGTTACCTTCCGACTTTGACATTCATGTCAAGAATGAACATATGCAGATACAGTACTTATGAGTCTGTCAAAATAGAAATGTTCAGAAACGGGATCTACAGTATCATTGAAACCACCGTGACCTGCTAAAGGACATTCATGATAAATTTTCAACACTGTCTGTATCAATGGTTTTGGCAGCACTAATTGATAGTTTATCATTTGTTGAGCACGCTTAGATTTGGCGTTACGCCTGTGAAATAACATTTTGTCCATCATTGCATAATCAGCATGCTGTAACAAAACTTTCCGTGACAATTTCTGTGATCGGGGCAAAATGTTATATTCCAAGTAGTCTATAACATGCTTTAATTCAGGGTCACAGTTTTGACATTTACGAATAGTCTCTGCACTCATATCAAGTTTGTCAAGAGCAGTTTGTACAAATATATTTGACTGAATAAGAGATTCATCACTTTTCAAAGAGTGTTGAAACATCATCAAACGTCTGAAAAGTTGTTGAATGCTCTTGCGATGAATTATTGTCTGAAGCCGCTGAATGTAAGTCTGATAACGTAGGTTGTATTTCCGATGGTGCCTGATTTGTATCTGAAAAGGTCAAATTGACATCTGGTGGAGTTGGAGTCACATCTATCAAACTATTGTCTGAAATAACCTCTTGATCTGCAGTTTCATGTTCATTTGAGACTGTTAGATCTCCGGCACTTTGTACATGTGAAGTTGAACTTTGATCTGATTGTACGTCGCTCTCCACATTGTTAATGTTACATGCAGATTCAATTACACTAGTATCACGAATCTCCACACTTTCTATGTCTTTGTCCACAGATATAGGTGATTGAAAAGTCTGCTTATTGAGCCCAAATCCTGAACGTTTTCTTCTAATTGTGTGTTTCAAGCCTTTGCACAGCGGTCCATCAAGAATATTATCTTCAGTATCAGCGTCATACAAATGTGGTTTGGTAAGAATATCCGTTCTACCCAACGATAACGTCTTAGTACCATTATCACTGAATACAATCTTGATTTCTGTCACCTTCTCAGGAACATATGGAAAGAAGGCATCGTCTTCTTCAGGGCTGCATGACAGAACATCTTGGAAATCTGGCATTCACGATAAACTGTCAGGCACGACCATTTCTGATGGAGGCTTCCATTGAATATCACAATCAAATTGTTGTAGTATCGCAAGCCAACGTTCATATATAGCAGCTTTAAGTTGTTTCTGAAACAATGGTTTCAGGGCCTGGTGATCACATTCTATCACAAAATGTCTACCACGTAAATATGACGTGCACTCAAGAACACTATGAATAACACCTAGAAGTTCAAGTTTGGTTGGACCATACGATTGTTGCCATTTTGACAGTCCTTTGGATCCAAATCGTATAACACGTTTTCGTCCATCTTCATGAATCTGATATAAAATAAGTGCGATAGTTTTCGTACCTAACTTTTCGCTTCTAGGATTTTTGATGAAACACAGCCCTGGATACACACATGTAATCTGAATGTTTACTCAAACATGTAAAAAAACGAAAACATTCAACTGAAATGAGTTTTGAGCATGGTAACTGATCTCAAGTTATATAGCCATTGGACAATTGTTAAGCTTTACAAAATACTGCTCTCCATAAATACGTGATAAATTTACTATACCAAATTGTTGATATAAACAAATTGTTTACAGCTTTATTCATATACATCTTTATGTTTTTGCTATACTACCAATTTACATGCCTTGTACTATATAATGCATATCATTGAAATATTGTCCGTGAAATACCGAACTGTTAATCTGTTGGTTATAAGTATGTAGCTCAGTCAAGGCTAATAATTGCTATGATGATTCGCCTTAAAGGTACTTGTCTTATTTTTTGTCCCAGTATGAATCCCTGTCAAGGCTATTGTTTGCTTATATTAAAAGAAGAAAATTAATATTTGCAGGTTTTGTATTACTTACCGTACATTAACGAAATCTTCTAGCTATTTGATTTCTCAACTCTTGTGCTGGCCTGTTTACTTCCAATGCCGCAGCATGGTCTGCATTGCCTTCCAGCACTATATCCTGTATGTCTGGCACAGGAACATTCTGCTGTAGAGCCAGATTGTGCAGGCAGAAACATGCATATATTATTCGTACGGCCTTTGGTGGCTGTACTGGCAGAGTACCTCCGATGAATGCAAACATCTGAAACAAAGTTATATAGCTCTGATTTTTAATAATTGGATATAAAATTTGTTAACAGGAATGGATAATAAATATTTCAACTTCAACATGCCAAGTTTTATGAATGTCTTAATCAGGCTATAGTGACTGGTTTTTAAACAGAAATTATGCTTGCTTTAATTGACCTTTCTGCAGATACTGATTGACAGCTCGCGTAAGCCAATCGCGTTGCAGTATTCGCGCACACCTCCGGCATTGTTTTATCGACGCCATTTTGTTAGACAAGCGCTACAGTTGTCAACAAATTTGTCTAAGAGTGATAGTTTTCGGGAAAGCAAATTACAGGGTGTTTATTATTGATCTAAGACAATGGTGAAAAGGTGTAGCTTCGGGCTGTGTGATAGTGACAATAGATGTCCAGACTGATAGGTGGCGTGAAATTCTTACCTTTTCCAAATCCTAAGGCAAATTTGGAAAAATGCATGCGGTGGATTAAGTTGTGCGGCAGACCACATCTCGAGTTAAATCCGTCTAAAATTAACACAAACAGATATGCCCCATTGATAAAAAGATAACTTTTTGTTTGGTATTTGTTATTTTTACCTTTAAATATCAGTTTGACTGGGAGGGGACAAACATTACAAGTTAATGAAAAGTCTGGACCCTAAAACATGAAGAAACACAAATTTACAACTTAAAATGTTTTTATTTCACATAATCAGTTGCAATTTATACATGTGAAAATATATCAAATCAACTATATTATATCTGCATGTTGAGGGAACATAATATTATTTGTCTAAACTAAAATAATTGTCTTATATCAGCCTTAAAGCAAGTATTTGGACAGACAATATTTTATAAATTTGTAATAAGGCTGAGTTTGTATAACCAGAATCAATTATAAAATCAATAATTATTGCGATTAAAAACTTGAAACTGAAACATGTATTGCTATAAACATATATACATGGAGAAAAATATCTGAATTTTGGTAATAATTGATATTGATGAAAAATTTACGGACCTATATATAGCCTTTTATAGGTTGCTAAAAACCTTAATGTTAGAAGAACCTGAAATGAAAGAGCTATGTGTTACAATGTAACATCTGTACTGCCTGTATCAGTAAATATGTCATAGATCATTCATGCTTACACACTGATAGAACAACTACGTAAGTATATTTATCTTGATTAATACTAGTCCTTTCCAAATAAACTAGTATTGCAAACGCACGTTCCGATCCGGAGATTAAAATTGAAATATGTCCGAAATCCAGTGTCCAAAATCATGTTTGTCTAAACTCCGTCCAATTTATCCATGATATACAGAGTTGCATGCGTTTTCGTCCTAGACAGACACAAAGGTACCGTAACCGACAATCATTTACAATTCCATAGTTAATCCGGAATAGACTACAATTCAGTGAAAATTTGATTTCATTTTTTGAATGCCGTTCATGAATTGTTTACATCTTTCAGAGTACTTCCCCTTGACTGGGTTGAATACCACCAAAGGTTTACTTCTTTTAGCAAGGTACAGTTTTCATGCGGAAGAGAGACGTAGTTAAACAAAATAAGCTGAATAAATATAAACATTGATGTATACCTGAATATGGGCCGGGATTACATGACCACCTTTCAATGTTGGAAGAGTAATTTCTTCCGCTGTTGTCTCAACGATCTCAAGGATAACATGCTGTGGAAAGCGATACCTAGCAATGATATCCATGTCGTTTATGGTATCCAGGGGATTTTGACAATCTCTAAAAACCCTCTCGCGTCTGATTTGCCGGCATTCTTGTAGCATTCCAAATTTAATCGAATTAGCTAGAGTGGTCTGTCAGTGTTGCCAATCTACACAACACAACCTACAGTATCCATCGCCTGGAATATACAGAGAATGATGGTTGACTGTTGTCAAGCATAACTGAGATAAGACTTAAGGGAGTTTAACATTCTATCTGTTACCAGCAACATGTCAATACATGTCAATACAGAAATGTGAGGGATTCAACAGGGCAGTACTGTCATCACTGCCAAAAGACATCAACTTATCAAGAAACTTTGCTGGAAGTCTGACTTCCAAAACACTACAGATCAACAATTCACTCTGGTTATCAGTGGAAAAGAAAGTAACCAGCCTCACCAGACAACAACTTTCACAGGGGTGAAAGTTGAACATCCTGAAAAAATTGTGGGGGGCCTGGGGGCCGCTAGGACCCCCGGTTGGTCTTATTTATGCATGGATTTCAACATAATGACAGCATGTGCATGAAAATCTATTGCAAACAATCCAATGATATCTTACTAGAAGCTTTAGAATATTTCAACATATGTTATGTATCACCATATAAAATTCAACAGTGCAAATCCGATAGAAAATGGTCAGGTCCGATGTAGAGGGCCAGTTCTGCCTTCGGACTTCTAAACTTTGGTTGGGTCGTCAAAAAAGCCTCTCGCAAGAATGTTAAATTTACTCACATCTTTAATTGATCGAAATAAGCCAAATGTTTTGCGTTGTAGACGATTGTAAAAGTTGTAGAAATTTATGGTCATTCCCACTTCCATTTGTTTTTCGCATCCTTTTCTAACACTGTTGTGCTAGGGAAACACAGCTGAGTTTGATAATAAGAGAATGACAAACTATGTGCGAATGAGGAGCAGCTCCGTCACATTCATGGCAGAATGTCTGATGATGGCCTGATGCCGGCTGAAACGGGAAAGCTCAATCAAATGAAATATAGTCTTAGGGTAAAACTGTGCATCACCTAATAAAACAACAACTACAACAACAACAACAACTACAACAACCAAAGCAACAAATTTTGTCCCCCACTGTACCCCTTGTAATATACATTTACGGCCCAGTCAATAACTTTGATTATTATAACATTATGTTCAGCATAAAATAACAGTTTATATAATAATACATAAAACAACCCAAATAATATAGCCGGTCCTTTTATGAGGGTTCACACTGAAGTAGACAACAAACAGTCAAGGGGAGATCACTCCAAATCCATTTTGACTTAAATTTGACTATGATTTTTTTTAAACTTTAGTAAAATCAAAATTTCACAAACCTCAAACGAAACATGTTGGCCACTGATTTCTATTGTCCTAAAATACTAGCATGCCAAGTTTCATGGATGTAGACCCACTGGTGGCTGAAATATCCAACTTCAAAAATGTGCCATCTATGTGTCAGCCCGGTGCTTTCTCGCCCTCTTTATTCTATAGTTACTGCAAGTTTTGCAAGGGAATTGTGAACTCCACAACTTAGGCCTAGCTATAGGCAATCTCTAGTTTTCAAATACAACACTATCCCAGTAAATCTACTGCAAGAAATCACCACCATCGACTAGGAACTTTTCTGCTATCATTCAATGTATACAGTCACTGTCCAAATTTTCAAAACACAACTGTCAGCATTGATGAACCAGTGCACTTTTTAAATCCTTCCATGCAAAATGAAGTCCTGCAAAACAAAGAGAAATCACTGTTTCAGTGATCAGAAATGATGCAATACAAACTGGATGCTGACATTCGCACTCCAGCCAATTTCCCCCATCAAATTAGCAATACAAGATGGATATTAATGTTGAAACGACTTTTGATTGGGTTCGTGATAAATATCACTTTCAGTATTGGCTCAAGGAGGAACAAAAAAGAGCGACAGTGATCTGGGTAGGGTAATAACTAAGTGTGCACTGCCTCCATAGCAACTCTGCCATCTTCTTTTTTAACAGGTGCTCGATTCTCTACTTTTTGACAAAACAAGTTGTATCTATGAAACTCTTGCGTTGAAAAGACAAATAAATCAACGAAAAGCTACAATTTTCTGTCGTTCAGTTTTTCATTGAATGCAAAGCAAAAATATGTTCATGAGTAAATGCAGTGAAAAGACCGACGGTGTCCAACCTCTATATACTTTTGTGAATGGTTTAGCAGGACGTTGTACAGCGATAGTATAGAGATGTGAAGTCCGAGGCTGGACTACAGTTTTCCCATCAAATCACCTTAATTCAACCTTGTATAGGAGTTTGAAGATTTTCTTTCTGACATAACTGTTGTTTTCTTGTTTCTTCTATCACTCTCCAACCTTGATACTGCTATCCCATCAACTTCTGCCTTGCACCTGACTATTTAATGTATATTGATTAAATTGAACTGTTTCAAGCACATGCTGTTGACTCTACATTTCATTTCAAATAGAATTTATAAGTTTATGTATTGAGTAATCATTATATGTACACAGCATATTTAAACATAATTTATTTCGTACAAATATACCACAGTACCACTTCCATACTGATCTCGAGAACATACATGTACATGATAGAATTAAGAGATTGGAACAAGGACTAGAAATAAATCTCTTCATTCTAATGAGAACTATCGGAACTCTATTTCAAAGCTCCATTTTGTAATTCGTGAAACATAAATTGAATCATGGTGATGATCTCATAGTGATTTTAGCCCAATCTTATCCCTCAAATAGTTGAATGTAAGTGTCACAAAATATCTTACATTAGATTCGCGTCAGCAGAAACAAAAATAATAGATGCAAACTGAGTGACACCAGTCTGAACCCCATATAATAAAGTCAACATACTCCAAGTTGTAAGCTGGGGAGTTCCAGGCTGGGGTGGGTCTTGTTCCAACTTCTTCATAACTACATTTTACAAATAAAAACAATCATTCTCAAAATAAATCCACAGAGATCAGAGATTTTTAGGATTTTACACATTGATGTTGTGGTTATTTCAACATATCCTTTTTACAAAATCCACTCATCAGATATATTTATAAGGTAAATGAATTTTATAAAACAATAAATAGGAACCTGTTTCAAAAGAATCAGCATGACTTAACTCTTTTGTATTCACACAAGTTTGCTACCATGTTAATGCTGCAATACAAAACACTTCAATTGCTAACAGTTTAACAAGACAATAATTGATCATGGACAAACAAAATCAACTAACATCTGTAGAGAGGTGGGGTGAGAGTCTGTGTAGCACTCCATATGTTCCTCTTGTTTCTTCTTTCTTTCAACTGTTCTCCAACCTTCAAAATTTTTCCCCATTAATGTTTCTTGCAAACCTTTAAAAAAAGATTAATCAAAAATAATATACGTCATAT
This sequence comes from Mactromeris polynyma, assembly GCA_032209605.1. Lineage (NCBI taxonomy): Eukaryota > Metazoa > Mollusca > Bivalvia > Venerida > Mactridae > Mactromeris > Mactromeris polynyma. The sequence goes on along the minus strand of JASFXZ010000001.1, from coordinate 33,519,212 downwards.
TCGGATCAGACTGGCTGCCCCATTAGATCAGAGGAGTGGCAGGAACACTCCAGACACATTTTGACTGAAATTTGACTATCACTTTTTTAAAAATTTAATAAAATCTAAATTTCACAAACCTCAGTAAAATCCTTTTAGCCACTCATTTCTATTGTCATAAGATACAAGCATGTGAAGTTTCCTTGATGTAGACCTACTGGTTACTAAAATATTAAACTTTAAAAATTTGCCATTTAGGTGTCAGCCCAGTATTTTTTTGCCCTCTTTATTCTACAGTAAAACTACTAGTTTTGCACAGAAAGTGTGAACTCCACAACACATTTCCAGCTATCTGGAGTATCAAGTTTCAATAACTTAACTTATTATAAGTGAATTACAACTTTACAAAAAAAAAATTAGGTAAATGACTTTTATAGGATTTGCCTCCCCTTAACCATTCTAAAATCTATTTTCTGCTAAATAAAATAGTTAATTTCGTTTCTTCAAAATTACGGTTGATGAAATAAGGTGAAGTTACTTCCCTTAAATGACAATCTGCAAATGGTGTGAAATGTTTTCCTATTAATATTTGTTTTTTACAAATTTATACCTTATATTTCATGCACACTGTAGTGTCATGGACTGTTTGTTGAATAATACAGGTAGACATGGACAATGTCAGGTTTCCATTCTGGCACAGGTGATTGGTTACACTTTAATATGATTATCTGAAATGTAAACGGTGTAGAAATTCACAATTTAACCATAACACTTATACCTAAAGACAAAATATAATTTATTGTTCACCAAAGTCTTCTGTTTAATGGGACATATAAAAGGTCTTCTATTTGATCTGAAAATTAAGCAGTGAAGTTAATTACAAGTTAACAAACTTTTGTTTAAGTACCTCTGAGAGAAAATCTTGAGAGGCACACAAAACTTCATGTAGGTTGCACAGTTCAAGTGACATCAATACAGATCAAGTGACATAGGGCCTGCAGAAAATACAGAACATAATTGATATACAATGTTTGCAATGTATTGTTATTGGATTAATAATTCCAGTTAGATGACTTGTCTGATAGGCAAATAAAACTAGTCACTAAATAGCAACTAAAAGTAAAGGAATCCACAAGTATTTGTCTAAATAGCAAAGAAATAAAAGAATATTTCTCTCATGTACCAAACACAGTCTAGCGATAGTGTACAATGTTAGCATTAAATGTTTGTAAGACTGCCAGTATTATGTATAGAAATAGTAATTCACACGACAGCAGCCACCTTGAGCATTTTTCTACAAAGTAAATGATAGGGTGGTCAGAGATATTTGATCAAGAGCACCAGGACGCCAGCAGCAGTAGTGGTGGACAGCAGCAGTGTGACCATGTATATAGGTGAATCAGATACCTCTACCTAAGATCCAATCAATTGAAAAAAATTCAATAAACATCACGGGACCAGGCATAACTACAGTGACATCTGGCATCAGCCTTGCTTGACAATTGATTGTTGTCAGAAAATTAAAGCTTACATGTACTTACTCCAATAACAAGGCCTCAAAAATGATCCATATGATTATTTTCTGTGACTATCTCATGTTGACAGTAGGTACATCACATTTGATGCTGCTCTAGGAAGAGGTTTTGAACCAAACCATGATTCCTCTTTACTCATTACCATCAAGCAAGTTGATAAGGTAGTCATTTGAAAGATGAATCACAACCACTGTAGTAGATTTTCTGCAAAACATCAATTTTTAAAACTGTAATAATAATAACATGATAACTTTCCTGGAACATTTATATGAAGTGAAAGAAAAACATTTAGGACACATTCATGCTGTTGTATGATGTCTGCAGATTTGATACTTGTAAATGGTTGTTGTTGTTACCTCCTGATAATGCTGGATTATTAAAAACACACTGAACAGTAATTTTTTCCTAGAAAGGTAGAACAGGGTCGGGTATTTCTGACCAGGCAGTTTAATTGTTATTGGCATGTAAGTAGTGAAATCATGTGCCAAAGTATAATATGACAACACAAAAATTACGTCACCAGGTGACAAATCACATCCAGGGAGAAAAGATTTAAATATATGCCCAGATTTCAAAATCTGAAGCTTTAAATCAAACGTAAATTTTTAATATGGCAATTTTTTCCTGATTTTGCCCAAGATTTCAAAAGTAAAAAATGAAAATGCAACAAAGAATTTTTAAGGGCAAGCAGTTTGAACATTTTTAAGTAAAATAACAATGTTCTTATTTCCCTAAATTCCCTTATCGCGCATATTTACCAAACTGAAAAAGGCACAGGCAGTAAAATTATTTTCAAAAAACAATCACTGAATGTTAACAAATTATAATTTATGGACAAGGACTTCTCTTAAGCATATATCTACTAAAGATATCTAACAATAGTAAATTATTACTATGTTCACTATACAGTGTAACCTCCCAAAACCTGACCCTCTAAAAACCGGAATACTCCCGAAACCGGAATTATTTTGTGGTCCCGATTTTTTTTGTTCTAATTCTATTGTATTAAAACACTCTGAAAACCGGAACCTCTGAACTCCGGAAACCGGACGAAAATTCAACATAATTTGGTTCCATTTCTATATAATTTCACCTCCGAAAACCGGAACGACTATCGGTAGCACGTGTCATCATAAATTGACTTACAATCTGTTGTTGACACCTTGTGTATTCCGTTCTGATGTTATTATTAATAGTTTGACAGGTTGATTTACATTGATAGGCGGTGGCACGTTTTAACTACGCAAGTGTGAAAATCACTTATTGTTACGGAAATTACCGATTAATTACACTACTTATTGACCATTAATCCGTTGATTATCTTTATGATTGGATTATTATCGAATATGTAGTCCTAAATGGGTAATTATTAAAGATCAAAAAGAGAAATATCGAGTTTGAAATACAAATGAGGGCTGCTATGGGATTTACAACCTCTTCTGTAAGTGAAGTCATTTCAAGAAAAAGCAACATATGAGATGTCATTATTTGCAAGCAGGAAACAATATTTACTCCATATGGTCACTTTGTTTTCATATTGCCAAATGCGGCAAATTTTGCTTACTGTCAGTACATGGTGACGTCATGTGTGACGTGTTCAGGAATTTAAGTCACTTAAAGAAGTGGTTGGAAATCGTACAGCGGCGCTCAAATGTAGCTTGTTTCAAAACGTACGATGAGAATGTAATTCAAAGAAGCAGACAACACTTGACTCATTTCTTACTCCCAAGAAATGTTAGCGGAAAACATGCACTGAGCATTTGTGCTGTATTAGCAACAGTTATTGGTGACAATATAGTAATATTGATGCAATATCTTTCAGCATATTATACATGTACTTCTTTGACATAAATATGTATTTTATTTCATGCATAACAAAGTAAACGATGAGTTTCTTCAAGTTTGCTTGTTCATTTTTAAAATAAAGGCAGTTATGTTTGTTATAACTGTGTTATGTTTTCTTCTTAACTAAAGAAATATTATGTGGTTACAATGTAAAATTGAAAGATGTGCAATTTTTAAATGAAATAATGACCTGAACCTAGGTAAGAGTATGAAATGGCATCAAAATGACAAAACCCTCTATAAACCGGAAACCTCTGTAAACCGGAATTTTCAACCGGTCCCAAAGGAGTCCGGTTTAGGGAGGTTACACTGTATTCAAATTTATTTCATACTATTAATGTGCCTATTTTAGCTTAGTAACATTGTATTTCAATCAATAAGTACAATTTAAGGGCTGGGCGAAAGTTCAATATTATTGAATGTCTCCATAATATTTGAGCTAGTACCTTCGTAGTCATTATTGGTCCTGAGTGGTTGGCTGTAGACAGAAAATCTTTAAAATCTCGTTCAATGCATGACTTGCCAAACTCTTTGTGCTGTGGACTTGTGTAGAATTCTTCACCACAAAACAATTGCTTGGCATTGTTCACTTCGACAAAGGAAGGCATTGACAATAACCACTGCGCATGTTGACATTCAGATAGTCCTTTTCCTCGAGTCATTCCGCCTGTAGTTTTGATGCTCCACATCAAGGCCTGCTCAATCACCAGATCAGTCGACAATCTCGCCCAATACCTGTCACTGCGATGCACTACATGGAATCTGAAATACTCACATGGAGATTGTGCATACACTGTAGATATAGGTGTACTGATTTCAAGTACAGAATATGGCCAGCAGCAGAAGAATGTCAATATTTCACTGGCCAAATTTATTCCATCACTTCCATCTGCGTAAGGATAGCCGTTTCTTCGTCATTAGCAGTGTAACAGGTCCTGCAGCATTCTAGGAAGCAATATTTGGCGAAAAAAGTAACATGAATAAAAATGCCCAACCGGGATTTTTGGCCTCGATGGCATTCCTTAGTTTATTTCTGGCGCAACCCATGTACAATGTCATTTTTTAGCAAAACAGACCCTAAAATATGTGTACAATATAAAATGTAATAAACACATGTCCAGAAAACTCCCTGTTATTAATTTTATATTTTGCATTTCTGACATGAGAGTTGCGGGATCGCGAAAACATATTGCAAAGTAATTCTGACATTCAAGTAGGCTGTAAATGATCACTTGTTCGGCCTTAAATGAAATAGACTATTCAATTGTTTATTTTCCAACAAACTCACCTTATTTAATACTGCAGGTAGTCATTTCTCTGAAAGTTTCCGCATTGTTTACCATCATTTTACCGGAACTCGTCAATGACGCAGACGCTTTTCATTGTATGGCAACCATGGAGGACCATCACCCAAAAATCTTGACAAATTTTACAAAAATAATTTATTTGACTACTTTCCCGAAATTAGAATTTTGTAGATTCTTTATAAGTTAAAAAGGACATTAACTCTGATGTGTTCACGCAATACACCGCTCAATGAAATGTTCAACTGCATTTGAAGCCAGACTCCTCAAAGCTCGCTCATCATTAGGCCTACATTAATTGTTGACAATAGACAGCAAGCCAGGTGATTTGAATCCTCTAACGCTAGCGTCGGTTATAGAGCGGGTATCCATTCCGGCAGCAACATACGGTGCTGAGTTGTGGAATGACCTAAGAGTCACAGACATATAAAACATCGAAAGATTCATGAAACTCGCGGCTAACTCGACCCAGCACCTACCAAGTCGAACCAGAACAGACAGTGATTTAGCAATGCTTGGATGGCGTCCCTTAATGGCTCAAATTGACCAACGAAAACTAATGTTTTTTCCATAAGCTAAGTAGGGGCCTACTATAGACCTATGCCTTCTAATTTGCTACCAAAAAGATTATTTGACTTCCGTCTTCAACTGTTTATAGTGCGTGGCCATAAACATCAGTGCGGATTTATTCCTGACATAGGCCTATAATATAGTTAGATACAGACGTGTTAAGACGTGGGTTCAGACATCAAAACGGTGGTTGGTATCTAGTCTATGTTGACCTCCATTATATACAAATACATTGTACTAATATCTATTATGTTAATGCATGCACCAAGTACGATTACAAATCAGGTCGCTCTGACAGCCTGCAGTTAAAGCCCATTAACTAATGACTTCAAATACGGTCCTGTTATATATATAGGCCTAACTGTGGACTGTGACATGTGTGTTTTGTGACATTTTAAATTGAACCGAGTAGTCGTTTCTTGTTTCATAAAGTCAGTATTCAATGATCTCATATTGAATATCCTTTATTATAAGTTTAACTTATATAAGTCCACTTTCTTGTCAGATGTCAGAGCACCGTTTAATTGGAAAAAATCATATCAAGAATTTGACGGTGATGTGATTAACAAACTGTATCAGTTCTTTAGACATATTAATATGCTCTTCCAGTTTGTGTTTGCTCGACAAATCAAAAAGTTCTTAAAGGTTATGATCCTCATACACTGACAGTTCCAAGGCTGTAAATCACTTAATGGTTATTATTTCTATTTGTTTTTTATGTATTTTCCTTTCGCCCTGTGCAATTTGACTTGTCCTGTGGTGTATTCCATCCATTAACACCCCCCTCGTTTGTCCTTTTTAATTCTTCTTAGTTATCCCTTAGGCCCTATGATCGGCCAGGCCATTCCTTGCACCCCTGTTCCCTTACTTATTTCACATTGCGCCTCATAAAATGCCTTCAATGTGTGCGTTCTGATCGGCGTTTACACATGCGGGAACGCCAAAAAATTGGTCTTTTAATACTATATAACAAACTGGAATAATATTATAGAAACTGCAATTAAAAGTAAGTTATATTGCTAAATGTACTCGCTCCATGGTGAGGTCTCATTAATTGAATAATAATACCTGCGTGTTGTACAAGCTACGCTAATGCTATTATTAGTGAACCTACTGTGACAATCTGTTCACTGTCGACATCGGACTAAATATTGGAATATCGTCTGCCGAATTGATTAAATAATGTAAATCTGTATTGTTAGTTATTGACAATATTGAGTTTTTAGTGACAATTAATTAAGAAGTGAATAATGATAAGAGTTGATTGACGTTTTTGAGATAGTAAAGGTTTGACAGACGCTAGTGTATAAAGTGTAAAAGACGGTTGACGAACTCCGAGCACTCAGTGAGGTAATTGAAGTAGGCTACATTAATAAATGTGGACGAGTCAAATGGTGAAATACTTATGATCTCGACAAAGTCACAATATCTATTGTCGTTTGCATGTTGCGTTCCCTTAATCAATTTAATAACTTGTTCGACAAGCATCTACCAAAACCTGATGTGCGATAAGTTATCCAAATTGGTCGTTGAGTACTTTATCGCCTATCATTTATACATGTCACTACATGTATATTGCCAAGGACCACAATGTGATTGATTATCCCTGTTTGTGTTATCCTCTTCGTATAATATATATGTTATGGTTTTATGGGTGTTTTAAAATTCTGATCCCATGTGATTTGTACATTTTATGACAAAAAATCTATCTGTCTAACTGATCGCCGACGGAAGTTAACATCAATTCGAGTATACATGTACTTTACAATTGTATAATACGACAGGTACAGTAGTATTGTTTGTTCTTGTCGTTCTGTGAAAACAAGGTAACTATGAGCTACGTACAAGGTAATGATGTATTAATGATATAACTTTCATTAAGACAAAATGCAAGTGTTACTCAACATAGAATTGCTACAAGAACAATCTTTGTGTTAAATGAAATAATACAGCTTTATAACTAAACGTGTCATCATACACAATTTATATACATAAATAATAAAGATATATCAGCGCTCAAATTACTTTTAATTATAACCTAACGACACTAATACATTAAGTAAAAGGGATCGCCATCAATATGTTACAAAAACCAAATGCATTTCGTTGTAACGAATATAGTTGGAGGTCGTAGAATATATAGCAACAATATGTCATTACATAGTACATGTATTTGCATTGGAAATTACAGATAGAATTAAAACATGGATGAAACTTTTGATTATTTCAAAATAATATTCTTTTCGGTTTGTAGACATATAATATGAATTGAACGTATTAAATTGGTATGTGAGTAGCTTTTATGCGATTGTGTGTGAGTTTAAGAGAAACTACAGAATTGTGTTATGGCTCTTGACAGTGATATGCATGTACTTTGTATTTAAGCCACTGTAAATTTCCAGATACCAAACTCTTTATATGGCCAATTAATGTTGAGTACATGAAAACAACTCAATCCAAGTCTTACCTTAGCTTTTAAACTGAAGGTACAGTTACGATCAAGTGTAGCTTGTCATGGTGAGATCAAGTGTAGCTTGTCATGGTGAGATCAAGTGTAGCTTGTCATGGTGAGATCAAGTGTAGCTTGTCATGGTGAGATCAAGTTTAGCTTGTCATGGTGAGATCAAGTGTAGCTTGTCATGGTGAGATCAAGTACAATAACGTATGATTGATTATGGTTGCCTGTTATCTCATACAGAAAACGTATGACGTTACTAAGGTCATTTATTACTCTTCGTGTTGTGTGACTATCGTCGTGTTTCAAGTATTTCATACGTCAGTTCTCATCTTATCTACTTTTCATTTCTTGGCTTCATCCATCAATAAAATAATTAAGACTATGAACTGGTTCTTTAAATACGCTTAATACAATACGCGTAGCTGTTTTGAAACGACAGGATTGTCTCTTTTTTATACGTTTTCTTTACAACGTTGTTATCTGCCGAATTTGGTAATACATATTGTTTGTAACGAAATCGACATTTTACGTGTGTGTGTGTGCTTAATCAAATGTCGGAATATCATATGATTATGAAAAATATAAATTCCAACAAAGGCAATAATAGAATTATATGAATTAGATATGATGTTTCGGTTGTTTCGCGTTTCTGTACATATGGCATCTCATATTGGAAACGGTAGTCAATGATCCATGGAAATGAAGTGTCTAGACATATATTTCAGTAACATACCTAACAGATTACAGCTAGTCTGTCTGAATACTGACTGCATTAATAGTTCTTATTACATATGCCAAATCTACATCAACTCAAATATTTGAAGAGCTCAGTTTATGTAGGTTTTGCGATCCATAATTACAAAAGGCATCATAGATAATGCATTAATTAGGGGAAAGAACTTGATTCAAACCAAAGATTATGAGAAGGCTGCTGACCTTTCAGAAACATGTCTGTCGTAGAATGGACAACAAACATTAATTAAGTTGGCCAGTTTGATTTTTATTAAGCAATCTTCCATTTCTCTATTTATTGCGTACTTATCATTGTGACATAGCTTTCAGTTCCAAGGCTACAAATCGCTATATGGTTTAGATTTAGATTTATTTCGGAATAACTTTTATAATGAACAATGATGGCATTTAACATTAGAAAAAAATAAAACATGCCAGAGTACATCAACACAAAGGATAACACACACAAATGGATGACCATTATTTCCAAGTTTTGACGGTTGTATCACATATCCAAAGATCACAATAATAGTCCATATTTTAAAGATGATCGTCTCTTTCGATCTTACCTTCACATTAAGCACACAACTTTTGAGAGCCTCGAGATTTTATGCCGGCCTTGCCATTCGTGTTCATTATCTTACATTGGCAGATTGGTTTGCCATTCATCTGCAATTCTGGCGTCATATTTGTCCTAACGTGTCAACGTTGATATTGCTAAGTCAACTATTGATTATCTTTATGCAAGGTAGCAAATTATAATGATCCCTGAGATATGTATACATACGAAGTTTAATTATCTATCTCTTACAAGTGATTATTGTTCAAAGTAGTGTATATTACATTGGATAAGACACAACTAATCATAAATTATAACCGTCAAACAAACGCACGAATGGCAAAAATCGAGGCAATACTAAAATATCAACAAATCAGCGTTAACACAAAATAGTGTAAAATGATTAAAATGAGAATTAAAAACTTATATTTGAAGATATTAAAATTGTTCGCGGTATTCACATCTGCGTAAGACGCCACAAAAAGAATATCGCGCGGCACAGCAAATCTAACGATGTCAGAATTTTTACGAGTAGGCATTTTACCTCATATGGGCATTTTGCCCCACCTAACTCTACATGTGTTATTATATACTTAATTGTTTTTAATGTGCTTTGAATGATTAGTTACTGGCTTCTTAATCAATTGTATTTGTGTTTATAGCTGTATGATAAGCTCGTCTTATTGCCATGAATTACATCGACGACCATTCACGTCTGTAAAATCAAGAATGTTTCAAGAAAAGCACAAGCTATCTGAAAAGTGTATGGAATAGAATTGAGTGACAAATGCAGTTGTTAAGAAGCGGGTATATGTACGAAAATGTATGAAGGAGGATATAAATGATGTGATCATTTTCAATTAACTAACATTATGAAAAAGTATATTGTATTGGTTGACTGACGAGTTCTTGTTTCTCCTCTTAGACGAATATTAAGAAATATTATAAGTAAGGAATGTTTCAGTTTAATTTGGATGTGATATTAGTATTTTAACTTCGTTATATTTCCACAGACAAACTAATATCTAGTCAAGAGATATGTCTTATAAACAATTAAAGTGTTATACAAAAGTATCACCTATACTAACGTCGTAGTAAAGTTCCTTTCCAATAGTTGTGCTTTAATATTTGATCTCTCTTTGAGACTAGCACAAAGCGACCGGTATTTTCCGAAAGGATGGCTAAACGTGTTCGGAACTGTCTATTTTCACCAAAATATTTGGTGTCCCCGATACTTAAGCATCATTACCGCCTATAGCCTAAGACTGGTTATATAGTGACACTGTGTATATGTATATGACTATAGCATTAAACATATACACAGTTTGAGACTATAGCACTAAACATGTACACACTTGTCACTATACAGCCAGTCTGAGACTATAGCATGAAACATATACAAATGTACACAGTTTCACTATACCACCAGTGTGTGACTATAGCATTAAACATATACACTGTGTGACGATACAGCCAGTGTGACACTACAGCATTAAACATATACACTGCGTAACGATACAGCCAGTGTGACACTATAGCATTAAACATATACGCTGTGTCACGATACAGCCAGTGTGACACTATAGCATTAAACATATACACAGTGTCACGATACAGACAGTCTGAGACTATAACATTAAACATATACACAGTGTCACAATACAGCCAGTCTGACACTATAGCATTAAACATATACACAGTGTAACGATACAGCCAGTCTGACACTATAGCATTAAACATATACACAGTGTCACGATACAGCCAGTCTGACACTATAGCATTAAACATATACACAGTGTCACTTTACAGCCAGTCTGAGACTATAAGATTAAACATATACACAGTGTCACGATACAGCCAGTGTGACACTATAGCATTAAACATATACACTGCGTAACGATACAGCCAGTGTGACACTATAGCATTAAACATATACACAGTGTAACGATACAGCCAGTGTGACACTATAGCATTAAACATATACACAGTGTCACGATACAGCCAGTCTGAGACTATAGCATTAAACATATACACAGTGTCACGATACAACCAGTCTGAGACAATAGCATTAAACATATACACAGTGTCACTATACAGCCAGTCTGAGACTATAAGATTAAACATATACACAGTGTCACGATACAGCCAGTCTGAGACTATAGCATTAAACATATACATATTGTCACGATACAACCAGTCTGAGACTATAGCATTAAACATATACACAGTATCACGATACAACCAGTCTGAGACTATAGCATTAAACATATACACAGTGTCACGATACAACCAATCTGAGACAATAGCATTAAACATATACACAGTGTCACGATACAACCAGTCTGAGACTATAGCATTAAACATATACACAGTGTCACGATACAGTCAGTCTGAGACTATAGCATTAAACATATACACTGTGTGACGATACAGCCAGTGTGAGACTATAGCATTAAACATATTCACTGTGTGGCGATACAGCCAGAATATGATTATAGCATTAAACATATTCATTGTGTGACGATACAGCCAGTATGAGATTATAGCATTAAACATATTCACTGTGTGGCGATACAGCCAGTATGAGATTATAGCATTAAACATATTCATTGTGTGACGATACAGCCAGGATGAGACTATAACATTAAGCATATACACTGTGTCACTATACAGACAGTGTTCTGAAGTTCCACAGAAATCTATATTTTATCCTTTTAAACGTCACAAAAATAACTACAGATTAAAAGTAAACCGGGAACTTTCCATGCTAAAATATTCAGATTACCATGCATCATGCAATAGGTTAAGATGTTTATAATACCACGTAATGTATCGAGTGGTTTGTTTTAAGCTACGCTACTGAGGCAGTCGTACACGTTATTTAATTCAAATCGGGACACCTCGTACAATTCTACGAATCATAATTGACAATTTGGTCTTTCATACATGTTTCAGAATTTAACGGAGAATGCCTAACAACTAAAACAATTGTTGGCTCCGTCATAGAAGTTTTTACTTGCATTAAGCAAGGCAACAGCTAGATATAAAACTTTCTTCAAAGCACGTCGGTAAAACAGCAACTGTATCATGAAGATTAAACATGTTGCGCAAACACCACTTTTGTTCCTTCTTCAACTAGAAGGGAATTTTAATATTTTGTATTGTTGAGCGAAATCTCAAAGTCATCCAATCTGAAATTACAATACGGACGATTTCTTGCAGCGTTTTAAATGTTTTCACAATGTGAATCGTCCTGATACATCCGAGTTCATTTTTCGCCAAAAGAACCTTTGTTCAACTAGACGACACTTCCTCATTGAGTCTTAAAATGACGTATCGGGATACCGTTCCTCATCATAGTAGGTTTTGGCATTATCTTTGATGTTGCGTGTGCCTTGTACTCTATTTAAATTATCTCTGCCATACTTTCCACAGAGACTACATACATTCATTTTGGCAGCCATATCGGAACTACTTTCCCGCCACGTTTCTTCCGAAGTATATGTACAGTCGACTCTCGTTAGGACGAACTCGCTTAAGACGAATTTTCCGTTACGTCGAAGTTTTTCAAAAGTCCCGATTTTATCCTTCTTTATCTATATGCATTTCTGTCGGTTAAGACGAATTATTGTCTCGAAGTTTTTCGTTACGTCGAAGTTTTTTCGAAATCCCGCTTAACAAGTTCGCACCTTAAATCTATTGTTTAACACGAAGTCGGATCGTATCTTGCTGGCGACGAATGTTTTCACACGTCAATGAGATGATTTACCTGTATTTTCGCACATTTAATTATCGATTGTTAACATACTTGAAGGATTTGTACATGTTTGCAAAATGTTAGACTACATTGTATGAATGCAAACTTGTCGAATTGTTGATAAATGATAGTTTGTAAAACATGCCAAAATGAGTGATTTAATTAAGCTTGTACTTTAATTAAAACACGTCATCTTTAACATTTGTTTTATGCAAATGGCGATCAAACCGCGTTTGTTGTTAAAACATGTCAAAATGAGTGAATTCTTAAAACTGTATAAATATTATGAACTTATAGCATTCTATCTCAATTCAAAATGAATGATCAACATATCAATACAAATCTGCAAAATAACGTCTAGAAGTTCTTAATTAGTAGAACATAAATTGCATCTAAAGTAATATTCATAAACTTGTATTTCAGTCGTCACGAACTAGACTTTCTTACGTGACACCACCAAAATGGCCAACCCGACTTTTAGGTCGAATTTTCGTTAAGACGAATTTTCGTTAAGACGAATTTTCGTTAAGACGAACTATTTTCGACGGTCCCGAAAAATTCGTCTTAACGAGAGTCGACTGTATATTAATAATAGCCGAAATGATCCGACTGTAATATCTTCCGTTTGATTAGCAGTAGCGTTGTTCGACTTCACTCGGACCACGCTATCAGCCTGATTAAATGACAGCAATAGCTTCGTAATAGTTAATTGAATTAGATGCAATTTCCTGACATTTTTCTGACCAAAACATGTATATATAGCAAGCGAAATTTAACCAATCCAGACGGAGTTTTCGTGTGACACGGACAGACAGAAGGACAAACAGTTCATAACTTGGTACCAGTGTGACGATATTTCAATTCTACATTTTAAAGAGCAGGCGAGAAATGTTCATTGAAAGTAGCATATGCATCGTTTTTACCGCATAATAAGCCGTGTATGGCATATTTCTCAAGCCGTACGGACAGACGGGCGGTTAAAGGTTTCGGCATTTCTGAGTATGAAGTAATAGATATAATCAATACATTAAGTACTTAGTTTCATATCATTACTATCCGTTGAGTAGCATGCATTTAAAGGGACATCGAAAAGTAGCTCTTTGTTAATCTGAATTGGTAATTGGTGTATTTTGTATTAAGCCTATCGCTCTGCATTTACATAATTATTGCCTTTATAAATGTATAAATGATGCAGATGCAAAGTCCTATGTTTCATGTATTTTTCTCCGTTTGAATGTAATGAATTAGGAGATAATTGATTTCCCTTAGAATATCTCCAATAGGTGTCGCTAGTAGGTGCTTGTGGCACGAGATTTTCATGCAAGCGTTTAGGTTTGAAAAGCTTACGACAGCCGACACATTAATACCTGTTTTTTCTTTAACGTTAATTATGAAATTTTGACAATGTTACTCGGTCACTCACAAAGTAGTCGGTTGCCCAAGTGCTACCCATAAATCACAAATTAAACAGTAATTTGAAATTTATGTTGTCTTACGTCTTGTTTATCGGAGGTGGTCGAGTTGAAAGGGAAACTATAAATAACAAAAATATAACAGTGACAGGTGTTGGATATTTTAAAATATGGGCGTAATCCGTGTAGTACACGACAATCTGGCGTAATTGTACACACAGTATAACGGAGACCTTTTCGTGCTTTCAGTTTAAAGAATTAATCCCTCGGGCGTGTTTTCATACCGTGAAACGGAAATGCACGAGAAGCTCGGTGTGTAGACAGTTTGTGTAATAATTATCTTTGTCGAATACTGCCGAAAAAACTCGGAACACTTTTCGTAACGTAAGATTCTAGGGTCACCATAATATGTGACCTTAAAATCACGGATTTTTGTAGCTGACTGTAATGTGTTGTGGAAACATGTCACGTGATGTGCCTTATTTCATAGCGGATGGAAATTTTGCATGTGTTTTACGATGTTTACGACTGGATTAAATGGACGAAATTGGACATACTTTGGATTGAATTATGGTTTTATTTAGGATATATGTGTTTTATGTTCTCATTCGCTGTGTAATATTCTGGATGTTAATGGTACCAGATAGGATAGTGTCCATTTTCTGTGACCAAGTCAAGAAATTTGGTGGTCTGCATATGCTGATTAGGTATAAACATAATTATGTTCTTGTGCGTATTCGTCAGGAAAGATATTGCCTGATGTTGTAACACTTTAGACAAAGAATATGAATATCATTTTATCTGTATTTGGTGCTGTTGTAGTGGTGTGGGATGAGATGGCCACCCAGTTAGCTCAGTTAGAGCACCGTACTTGTGTTACAGGGTCATGGGTTTGAGCCCCACATTGGGCACACTTTTTCCCCTTGATTTACTTCTATGGTGGCAGTGGTGTTTGACGGCCCATGGTGGTTGAGCCTCAAATGCCGGAAGGGGGAGGTCAAGTGTAGTGGTGTGGGCTTAGATGGCCGCCCCTTAGCTCGGTGAGTAGAGCGCCATGCTAGTGTTAGGGGGTCATGGATCCGAGCCCCACATTGGGCGCACCTTTACCCCTTGATTTACTTCACTGTTATGGTAAAACTCGGGGGAAAAACTAGCATGCTCCTCAGTGGGATTGAACAGCACAATTTAATCTAGCAATTTTGATTGGCGTTATTCATTTAAGAACTTATGATCTATAATGTATGTATTTCACGTTCCTTCTTTACAAGTCAGTAAAGTACCAGTTATTGAGAATTTTATGTATTTCATATATTTATGTAACCAAACCGAAAGAAACTGAACTAAACTGAGAGACAACAGGCTCTGCATCATTGCAGCCCTACTACACTGGCATTGAATTATTGATAATATACAGTTAAATCTCATTTCAACAGAATATTTGTTTAACAACACAAATCCAGGCAGTGGGATCAAATATGCACATTGCTTCATTGGTCAAATTCAATATAATGACCTATTCAATACATTATAATACTGCAAAATTAATGTCTTGCCTTGTAGATGACAGTGATTGAAATCCAGTATCATGGAAGTAACCTTGCACCATTGGAGCAGTAATCATGGTAGAAGTCATCAGAACATGGAAAAGACACTATAGAATAGAACAGAATCACACAGATAAGTGACTCTATTCACTTCATTTTTCCTAAATTTTGTCATTTGCCTATTATGTTCAGTCTGTCCAGTGAAATTAGTTGGGAGAAGTCATGATGTATGCAGTACAAATCATTGACTATTTCTTCCATGTTGATCATTATTGTTTGTACCTGTTAATATCAATACTTAACAAAAAACATCAAAATCATCATCATCGTTTAGAAGTAGAAAGATTGATTGACTGGAGTAGTAATAGCAATAAAAAAAGTAAGTTGTATTCTCTACTACAATTTTATTCATTCATTTTATTTTATCATCATTTGAAGTTTTCATTAGTATCCTTGGTTGGTGTTTGTGGTGTTAGAGAAATGTTGGTTGAGTAACATGTTGAATGGTCCAGGAAGGTGATTTAGTCCCATTAATTGGTCAGTTTATAGATGTGGTTTTGTTGTTGCATTGACTGGTTTCTGTGGTAGGTAATGCATGGAAGACAGTGTAACTTACAGAAAGCAAAATCAAGGTGCTGTAATTCATTTCAAATTTTGTGTATATTCCAGTGCATTTGAAAGTGTTATAAGTAATATACATTTGCATGCTTCCCAACTTTCTTTGACCCTCAATAGGGTTTTTCCAGATTTCTAAGTGGGAGATTTGGACTTTCAAGTGGGAGGAAATTTGCGGCCTAATTTTTAGCGGCGCGCGCTGTAAATATGTTAGTTTTTTCTTATGTATGGTGATTTTAACCTCACTATATAAAAAATACAAGCAAATATAACAGTTTTATATTTATTAGAATATCAAAGTTAAATTAGAACAGATAAAAAATTACATTAAACATACATACAATCTATCACAACAATAACATCATACATACATATACATACATACATATATACAGTCTATCACAACAACCACATCATACATACATATATACAGTCTATCACAACAATAACATCATACATACATATATACTGTCTATCACAACAACCACATCATACATACATATATACGATTTAAAAGGACGTTCTTAAACAATGAACATCAAAAATACTTACCGCATGTTTTAATTGCTGCTCTCCTTTTAAAGTTCGTAATTGCATGGCCCCCGCGCCAATTATCGTCTATAATTCGTTGTCTTAATAATTGTCCGAGCAATTAACTTTCACGCCTTTCATTCTGTATTTCGCGCAATGTGAAGGTCGTTCTCGTTCACGCGAGACTGAAATCGAGCGATTTGATTGGCTCATTGCGAACATTCGGTATTATTCGGATCTCTTTGTACGATTCTATCTCTGGACTCGTAAACATTGGTAAACCCGATCAAAACACAGATCTCCAGCTGTGTAAACAATGACCCGAAGCTATTTTCATTACACATAACATCCGAAATTCGTTTCGTCGGGTTATATTAGGTTTCAATCGGGGCCGTCGGGTTTTAGACTTGGAATCGGGAAACTCCCGATTCAATCGGGATGGTTGGGAAGCATGCATTTGCTCTATGCTTTGACAAAAAAGCCTCAGTCTGATTGGATGAATTTTAGAAACGTCAGAAATTGTATCAGAGAATTATATTTGATGAGAATAGGTTATTTTTTCTGTCTGGCTTTCTTCCATCAAACTACATAGAAACATGCATGAATAGAAAAGAGTTATTTTTCAATGGAATTATATAAGATATGCTATATAATGCATAATACATGTAGTTATGTGATTCCGTATATTGAGTAAAGACCATTTCTGTAGGCGGACTGTCTGACAGAGTGCATTGACCAAAGTCTGTTACAGTAAAGGTTACAAGTCAACATGTATTCAGATTATTTCAATTGTGTGAATATGGTTAGAATTTTCCATATTTTTCAGTTAGCAGAGTTAGATACTTAAATTATTTTGACTCACCTGAGCTAGTTTTTATGGCTTGTTTGAAATACTGTCCTGTGCTCTACATGGTAATATTAGCTACAAAAGAATATTAGTTGTGATAAGCATGGGCATTGCCAGCGATAAGTTAAAAATTGAAAAACAAATATGACCAAAAGTGGACCCCTCCATAGAAAGTCGGAAAAATGGCCCAGCTACACACACCCCTGATAGGTGATTAATAATTTGAAATAATGTATAAACCGAAGATAATGCTGTTATATTGCCAGTTCATTTATACCTGGTACAGTTTAGTTACAGTTTATTATGTATATACTCACAATACTTAATACTCTTACATGTCTTCCCACTGACAAGTGACCATGATGCAGTAGTTGTCTTACTCATTGTCTGTAAAACATTCTGGTTCGTAGTCCTTTTATCCATCCTGTTGGGCCATTAATCCCTCTCTGAAGGCCCTGGGGGTATTGCTTGTCTTTTGTTGTCGTAGCTGGTGTGGATGTATAAAGTAATGAGAAAAATGTTACCTAAATGAGATTGTGATGATCGTAATGACATACATAACTGTGCGACAGCAAGTATATTCGGTACAGTTAAATGTCTTGTCTTACTACAGATCTGTCTATATGTTGCATGCACATATGAATGAATTTTACTTGATAAGAAAGATCCATTTTGGATTATGATAATATTAATCTTTGTACAACAAAGTGGTCTCTTAACACAGATTAATTGGAAAGCAGGGAATGGTCCTTCAGTGTGTTGTTTGATATGAGTCCATAAATAGAAGAGTCTTTCCGTATCAGGAAGAATGTTCTGGTCATGACAGTGGTTGTTATTTAACTGATAAGGGAGATAACCACTGTGGGGAGCTTGGTTGATGTATGTTGTATGCACATGATTAGCAAATGTATTGAAGTTTGATATTAAAACTTGTTTTGGGTCATTGTAACAGAGATCTTCTTTTTTTATTAATGCATGGTTCATTACTACAGGTATTATGATATCTGTGTATGAACTCATTTTAAAGATAAGGGCAGTGGTCCTGAAAAGCTGATATATAATCAAAGTGCTGTGAGGACTGTAGGCCTGGGGCTGCTGAAAGTTGGATTGTGGGGTTGCTTGCTTGTTATAGATGTAGTGATTTGTTTGCACACAAATTATCACATAATGTATTATTTTGGGAAACTGAGACATCATCTTATATTCAAAATTGTATGACAATTTGCTTAAAATTTTGTGTTTATTGTCCTTGTACGAAATTTGTACTATGTGAATTACATTGACATTGACAGTCCAACCTCTTCAAGACTTCATATCTATATGTGGTGGGACAATCTGAGTGACAGATCTGTCTGTGAATTGCATTGTCTGTCAATAAGAACCAAACATATAGCATTGGCCAAAGATCAATATTAAATGTAGACAAGAACGGAGAGCTTGATGAACACAATCTAATATATGCTCAACAACAACAAGGATGAAAGACTCAACACAGATACTTTCAGAATCATCACAATGACTATGGCAATAGACAAATGACATGAAAAAATCAAAGACCAAGTCACAGCACAAAATTAAAGAATACCAAGTACAAACCTATTAAGTATTCTCAAACTGTCAACTATTTACAAGACTATTTATCAGAAATCTAATCTGACATTTTATATAAATTGGGCAGAGATGTAGTAAGTATGTTTGCGGTGACAGTTTTCTCTTGAAGATTACCCCATCCATTAGTTTGAACATCTCTTTGTTTATCCAGTAGTATTTTGCCTCTGGACTTGACAAGAACAGGGCCCCTTCCTCCGGTTTCGCATTGGTTGTGCAGAAATTGATGAAAAACTTGCAAGTTGACATCCTTCGCTTGGGACTGGTTGAGCTCTTGGGCTGTAAAACCCCAGCTACATGGGTTTCCAGGGGATGTTACTTCCGGTAGTCTCACACTGCCATTGACCATCACCGACAATTTGTTTATGGATATATCCATTGACACCTCTTGTCTATGGGTGTGACAAAACCCTTCCTGTTTTGGACGTTTTGCTCAAGCTGTATAGTAAGTGAATCTTGTGCAGCCATTATATCCCCTTGGTTGTAGCCTTCACTGGACACTTGGGAACAAACTGCTCCCACTGTTGTGTTATCGCTTGGCACTGTCATTAACTGCAAACTTCCACTATTAGCATAGTTTACTGCATTGTCTACCTCCTCAATGAAACTTCTCCACTATGCATGAGCCCGACAGCAATAATTGCAGCCTCCACATGGGAAACCCATTGGCTGTATCCCTGTCAAGTACGAGGAACAATGGGTTAATCTGTCCGGTAGTCTTGATAAGGCGTCAGTGCTCCCATGCTTGTATCCTAGTCGGTTCTTAACAACCATGTGGTATTGTGCTAGTTCTTCCATCCACAGGGCAAGCTGTCCTTGGCGGTCCCTGAACCTCAACAACCAGGTCAGACTTTAGTGATCGGTCCTTACACCGTAAACACTTTCCCCAATAAGTAATATCTGAATTGCCTTGTAAACCTTTAAATGCTCAGCAGCTCTTTACAAGTAGACAATATCTTTTTTGTTCCTGAGTGAGGGCAATACTGCCATAAGCGACCACTCTCTCCCTGCCATTGTGGACTTGACTAAGGATGCCTCCAATGGCCCAGTTAGAGGCATCAACATCCAGTATGAAAGGGTCTGAGGGATTTGGGATTGCTAACACCTGAGGTTCCACCACGGACCTCCGCAACTTTTCAAATGCTGTTTGTTGTTCCTCCTCCCATATAAACTTCTTTTTCCCTGTGATGGCGTACAGAGGTTGCGCTAGTTTAGCGAAATCTTTAATCAAGGCTCTGTGACAATTTACAAAACATATGACCTTTTCAACCTCCTTGGAACAGTTCGGGACTGCCCAGTTGGTAACTGATTGTATATTTTTCTCAGTCATGGACATCTATTCCCAATTGACCATTCTTTCCATGAATTCCACCTCAGTCTGGAAAAATCAGCATTTCTGGGGTTTCAGCTTCAATCCATGTTCCCTGAAGCACTTAAATGCCTCTTCTAAGTTTTCCAGGTGTTCTCTAAAGGTCTTGCCCATCACCAGGATATCATCCAGAAATGCCAAGACGGTCTTCCAGGTCAGTCCTCGGAGAACCAGGTTGACCACGCGAGTAAGTGGCTGGTGCATTTGTTAGACCAAACCCCATCAGTACATGTTCAAAAAGACCGTACCTGGTGATGAATGCTGTCTTTTTCCTATCCTCTGGTTTAATGCCCACCTGCTAATATGCCGCATTGGCGTCCAGTTTAGAAAACCATACGTTCCCCGTAAGTGCATCTCATTAAATGCTGTTTATGTCTGTATAAAGGTTGAAATGCTTATATTCACATATCATGTAACTGTAAAAGGCAGTAGCCTATTATTGAGTGTCCAATTTTAAAACATTGTAAGGCATAGGGTTACTTTTCTTGCTTGGCATTATTGTTTAAGAATACATTTAGAAAATGTAAATAAATATAAGCACTCCATTAGTGAAGGAATTCACTCCATTATAAAAATGTTACAAATGAATCTTTCTTGGGATGGTTAGATAGTCAACAGGGTAAATCACAAAGTATAATTCTTTTGCACACTAATTGTTCTAATAGAGCAAGCACTTGTCCATTAGTTAGAAAGTATAAGCTTTAACAGAACAGAACAGAACTAATTAATGCAAAATCAGACATTGGTTATCACATGGCAAAATCCCTTCATACAATCATGATACAATTCTGAGAAAATGGAATACTGGCATACTGAATACAATCTCAGGTTTAATACATTTATGAGCAGGTTGTCAACATATTTCTGATTTATGTTTTCATAGATCAGTGGCTTATGAGCCGTTTGTCACTTATCAATACAAGAACATAAGGGTATACTTAGATGAACAACTCAACTCTTACATAATTAAAGCAACCACTGGTTGTTGAATAAGTCTCTAATGTCTAAAGCAGTACATAGTTACATCTTGGTAAAAATGCACAGTGATATTCATTGACTTTACATGTACAATTCAATCAACAAACTTATAATGATTAAAAATATATAATTGCTTATATAATTTATGAAACATTTTTACTTTGAGATCTTTTTACAAAGATATTTAATAGGTGTTTTAATACTTGACATTCTCAGTTATAACACTTGTTGAAGACCAAATTATTTGATGTATTGCAATAGTCTGGGAAATGTTAATGGCTAATTTTACTTTATTTCTTTAAATACCAGTGCATTTTAAGATCCTGTAATTTTCCTCATATTTTATTATTGGATAAATTGTCATGAAGTATATGACTTCTAGAAAATTAGTAATTAATTATATATACACAATGCTTTGTAAAGATTGGTAATGTTGATTTGAGATCTCATCTTTTACAAAGAAAAGTAATACATATGGTACTATCAGACTTTAAAGTACCTTATTAATAGAAAGTGATTTAAAGGCATTCTGGTGTTAATATGTCAGCTGGTTTTGGATTGTTTAAGGGTAATTCTTGGTTGTCTTGTTGTTGCATAAATAGTTAAAATCTTGTAAATGAGAGGAATTTTTTCAGGAGTATAAATGTTAAAACAAAAGTTGATGTAGGATTAGATCACCAAGATATTTAAGGTGTATCAGAGATTTGTCATACTCCTGATTATTTACCATGCATTAGGTGGATTGTGTCAGGTTTCATTGTGATTGCCACATTATAGATGATAATGACAAACAACTCTGCAATTGTACAAATGGTGTTTACTTAGACTGTTGTTTATTAAATGGGAGCTGAAATCAGATTGAATACACAATGTACATTGACAATGAGATCAATTTATTTTGAGCTGCCTGTCAGGATGTAAGGCAATGCTGTAATGTGGCTGAACATCTACTCAAACCTAATTTCTCTGTTTGGATAGGTGAGTCCTTTATAGTATTTGTTTTTTCTATTCGAATAGGCAGCGTCTTGTTCTTGACTGGGGACTTTCAAATTTTGGCCTTTGTGTAAAATAAATTTACACCTCTCTATAGAATGTCACAAAACTGTCCTTCTCAGGACAAAAACTGTCCTTTTAAGGACAACATCTCAGTGACAAAAAAACTGTCCTTTTTAGGACAACTTCTCGATTGACAAAAAAACTGTCCTTTTTAGGACAACTTCTCGATTGACAAAAAAACTGTCCTTTTTAGGACAACTTCTCGATTGACAAAAAAATTGTCCTTTTTAGGACAACTTCTCGATTGACAAAAAAACTGTCCTTTAGGACAACTTCTCAATTGACAAAAAAACTGTCCAAATGGTGTTTACTTAGACTGTTGTTTATTAAATGGGAGCTGAAATCAGATTGAATACACAATGTACATTGACAATGAGATCAATTTATTTTGAGCTGCCTGTCAGGATGTGAGGCAATGCTGTAATGTGGCTGAACATCTATTCGAACCTAATTTCTCTGTTTGGATAGGTGAGTCCTTTATAGTATTTGTTTTTTCTATTCGAATAGGCAGCGTCTTGTTCTTGACTGGGGACTTTCAAATTTTGGCCTTTGTGTAAAATAAATTTACACCTCTCTATAGAATGTCACAAAACTGTCCTTCTCAGGACAAAAACTGTCCTTTTAAGGACAACTTCTCGATTGACAAAAAGACTGTCCTTTTTAGGACAACTTCTTGATTGACAAAAAAACTGTCCAAATGGTGTTTACTTAGACTGTTGTTTATTAAATGGGAGCTGAAATCAGATTGAATACACAATGTACATTGACAATGAGATCAATTTATTTTGAGCTGCCTGTCAGGATGTGAGGCAATGCTGTAATGTGGCTGAACATCTATTCAAACCTAATTTCTCTGTTTGGATAGGTGAGTCCTTTATAGTATTTGTTCTTTCTATTCGAATAGGCAGCGTCTTGTTCTTGACTGGGGACTTTCAAATTTTGGCCTTTGTGTAAAATAAATTTACACCTCTCTATAGAATGTCACAAAACTGTCCTTCTCAGGACAAAAACTGTCCTTTTAAGGACAACTTCTCGATTGACAAAAAAACTGTCCTTTTTAGGACAACTTCTCGATTGACAAAAAAACTGTCCAAATGGTGTTTACTTAGACTGTTGTTTATTAAATGGGAGATGAAATCAGATTGAATACACAATGTACATTGACAATGAGATCAATTTATTTTGAGCTGCCTGTCAGGATGTGAGGCAATGCTGTAATGTGGCTGAACATCTATTCGAACCTAATTTCTCTGTTTGGATAGGTGAGTCCTTTATAGTATTTGTTCTTTCTATTCGAATAGGCAGCGTCTTGTTCTTGACTGGGGACTTTCAAATTTTGGCCTTTGTGTAAAATAAATTTACACCTCTCTATAGAATGTCACAAAACTGTCCTTCTCAGGACAAAAACTGTCCTTTTAAGGACAACTTCTCGATTGACAAAAAAACTGTCCTTTTAAGGACACCACTCAATTGTCACAAAACTGTCCTTTTAAGGACACTACTCAATTGTCACAAGACTGTCCTTTTATGGACACAACTTCATTGTCGACCAACTGTCCTTTTCAGGACAACCTCTATATCTATATAGTCTAAATAATAATCATTTGTTACGAGAGCTGAGTTTTTGTTGATATAATTTTTAATAACAAACCTATCACTCTGAAATGCTTCCACATTCAGTCAATGTATGGTAAATGTGTGTTCCTCAAAATAATCTTTAATATGAAAGAAGAAACAACACAAGCTCCTTGCATTGTTCTTTACAGTCACAAAATTAGCTGATTTGTTATCAACTGAATGTATAACTTCGGCTGGGGGAGAGGCAAATCTTTACATGAGACTCAATAAAGAGTGCCTGATAGGCAAAGAGTATAAGAATATGAAGGGTTTAGAAATAAAAGGTTTAAAAAGATAGAAAAGTTATAAACAGATTTTTGTAAAAACATACAAAAATGAGTTATTTTTCTTGAAAGATGAAAACATGAAGCTAAGTTACTACAACTCAAAAAACTGTGTTAAAAATATATATGTAAGGAACATGAACATAGAATTTTACCATTGTATAAAAGCTTTCCAGACTATAAGCTTATTTTTTTATTCAAAATTATTTTATGCTGGAAATTGTTTGGGATGTAAATGTAATCTGTAATTACTTTCCAGCTTTCTTTTAACCATATTTTTGTGTTAAGTTTGAAAATAGTGTTTTCATTTCATAACTTAATATCACTTGGTAGCAGAGCTTTTTTTCAAGATGTGAAATAGTGCAAACTGAGTTTTGATTCTATGTATGGGGAAGTCATCAAGTAAAAAACTTGCTCCCCAAATTCTTTAATCAGAACAATACATAAATGTACACCACTTCAAGCCATGTGATCACTGACGATCAGACAAACAGTACAGGTGAAAAGCTTTTGAAAATATTGACACTGACACACTGATAAAGCTCTCATTGGCTAATGTAGTCATACAATATTGGAACAATTATAGAGTTAAACTTTACATGCAAGGTTATCAGGAAATGGGTACATACTCAATGTACCTGGAAGAGTTGTTAAAGCTCTTTGCTGGTAAATCCATATAACACAAAAGCTTTATGATTACATAATGAACAGTGTTTCTTTGCTCTATCAGTGCAAGACTGGGGTTTACATGTTTTAAAAACATAGCTATATTTGTGAAAATTGATTACTCATCAGATTACATGTATGTTTGAAATATGTTGTGTTTAATAGAAACAGGATAATTATGACTTACATGGGTATGTATGGTTAGGGGGTGGGAAACTATTGCTTGAACAATTTCAATCTTAGATATGGTTTGCTTTTTATAACTTTACATTTAACTGACATGTTGGCGGCGTCCACATGGTTTCCGCCAAAGAGTTTTCATCCGATCTTCACCTAACTTGGTGAAAATGTTTGTGGGCATAATATCTCGGCCAAGTTCGATAACCAGCCACATCGCCCCAGGCACTTCTGAATTATGGCCCTTGAATTATCCAAAATTCGTCAAATTAACCGTGTCCGCTCTCTTAGTCAAAGAGTTTTCATCCGATCTTCAACTAACTTGGTGAAAATGTTTGTGGGCATAATATCTCGACCAAGTTTGATAACCAGCCACATTGCCCCAGGCACTTCTGAATTATGGCCCTTGAATTATCCAAAATTTGTCAAATTAACCGTGTCCGCTCTTTAAGTCAAAGAGTTTTCATCCAATCTTTACCAAACTTTGTAAAAAATGTTTACAGCATAATATCTTGGCCAAGTTTGATAACCAGCCACATCGCCTTAGGCACTTCTGAATTATGGCCCTTGAATTATCCAAAATTGGCCAAATTAGTCGTGTCCGCTCTCTAAGTCAAAGAGTTTTCATCCGATCTTCACCTTACTTGGTGAAAATGTTTGTGGGCATAATATCTCGACCAAGTTCGATAACCAGCCACATTGCCCCAGGCACTTCTGAATTATGGCCCTTGAATTATCCAAAATTGGCAAAATTAGCCTTGACCGCTCTCTAAGTCAAACAGTTTTCATCCGATCTTTACCAAACTTTGTGAAAATGTTTGTGGACATAATATCTCGGCCAAGTTCGATAACCAGCCTCACCGCCCAAGGTACTTCGAAATTATGGCCCTTGAATTATCCAAAATTGGCCAAATTAGCCGTGTCCGCTCTCTAAGTCAAAGAGTGTTCATCCGATCTTCACCTTACTTGGTGAAAATGTTTGTGGGCATAATATCTCGGCCAAGTTCGATAACCAGCCACATTGCCCCAGGCACTTCTGAATTATGGCCCTTGAATTATCCAAAATTGGCAAAATTAGCCTTGACTGCTCTCTAAGTCAAACAGTTTTCATCCGATCCTTACCAAACTTTGTGAAAATGTTTGTGGGCATAATATCTCGGCCAAGTTCGATAACCAGCCACACCGCCCAAGGTACTTTGAAATTATGGCCCTTGAATTATCCAAAATTGGCCAAATTAGCCTTGTCCGCTCACTAAGTCAAACAGTTTTCATCTGATCTTCACCTAACTAGGTGAAAATGTTTGTGGGCATAATATCTCGGCCAAGTTCGATAATCAGTCATATCACCCAGGAGTTACCAACCTTTGATTTTAGAAATTTCCTAAAATTTGTCTTGTTTTAACTCTGAGCTCTGACTTATGACGGGCGTATTTTGTGACAGTTTGGCACTCTTGTTCTTACAACAGATTGACCTCATATTATCAAACTGATGTCACTGTCACAACTTGTAAAAACATTACAATTGGAGAAAGAGAAGTACAAAGAATGTAACATTAATTCACAAAACAAAACTTGAAAGTTCAAACACAGTGCATTCTTTCCAGTCTGTCTTGTATAATCACAAATTGAATATCCATGAACTATTCCTTCCTTGTTCACTGCTTTAGAGAAAACCCAAAGTGAGTTAAATTTAATGAAACCCATCAGTTATAATGTCAGTCATTTTGGTTGATGGAATAGGTCTTACAACTTGTATTGAGGAAATGGAGTTCCTATATTTGATATTGCACATGCAGCATATCAGGCTGTGTAAAATTTTGAAAATTGCTCCATTCCTTAGAATGGTCATGTAAATATTGTGTGATAGACTGGATAAAATATCCTACTATTTGAATAGTTACAGTAAGATATTAATTGATATTGTGCATACAACAAGTTTTATCATGGGTACAATTCTTGAGTATAACATGACAGAAATTGACATGGACCTAGTGCATACAATAATGTTAGCAAGGTCAAGGGGCCGATATTTGGCTCCAATAATTGAGAATAGAGGGTTCTGGATAGCGCTATCATATAGAGCACTAAAGATTTATGTGGTGAAAGTTTTTTCCTTCTCTGTTAAAATGTGTATTGTGTGAACAGTTTGGTTTTATATATATTTATATATGGTATTTCTTATGTTGAATATTTTGACCTTTGTGCCTTTAATATTACATAATGGGAATAGATCATACATGAAGATTTGATGTGCATGCAACATATATCAGTGTGAGTGTTCCAAGGACATTACTTACATTGAAGATTGCTATTGATTTTATGTATTTAAATAGTTTAATATTGACCATGTATAGTTAGAACTGCATACTGACAACTTGTGCAAATGAAAAATAGCAAATTCCATACTTTGTTCATTATGGCTTTCACTACTACCAGGTAGTTTAACTAGTGCAAGTTAGATATTTAAATACTGACATTATAAGATGAGAATCACACACAAACTTTGTACTTTGCTGATATGGATTTGAATAAGAGTTTAAAGTGTTTAAAATTGGCTTTTTTAAGCTGGGAAGCCTGTCCGGCTAGCTCAGACTGTCACCTGGCAGATCCTGGTTTGATCCCCTGGGTTGGGTAGGTTATGGTCTTCAATGACATTGGCTACAGTCATGTCCTCAATATGTAGAGAAATTGTGAGTTGCTTGCTGAAGAGCAAGCTACTATTGGTTTATAATTAGTTCCAGGAAAAAACTGTTATATGACTGAAAAAATTGTTGAAAAACATTGTTAAATCAGATGAAAACAATACATTAAGCTGGGAATTGCATGCCAACAACTTGTTTCTTTGTTTTATACCATTGTTTTCTTCACTAATTTCATTTGGCTCTTAAAAGCATGACAAGGCATACACATAGATGTATGTGCATATAGGAAAAGTACTTACCCATAGGATAAATGTTTCAAGTCGAAAATGTTACTAAATTGTGGTTAGAAGGGTTAATGGGAGTCATACTCAAGTAATTTCATTACTGAACTTTCATTATTCATTATTCATAGCAATATCTTGCATCAATGCTGTTGAGTGACTGTTTGAGGGGTAAAAATATAGTGTTGTGTAGTATCATGTACTTGGCATTCATTTATGAGGTCAAATGTTTGAGTCCAGAAACATGCTTAGTGGTTATCACAACTTTAACTGCAACAATGGGACCATGTCCACACACTATGCACGGTACTGCAAATGACATTAAGGACATAAAACAGCAAGTGCTAACATTGGTCATAACTGTTTTAAAAATGAACAACCCTATTAATTTTGCATAACATGCATTTATATGCAATGGTATAATGATGAAAGATTATACATCATAATCATTATATTCCTGTTTGGTAGGGTAAGTTGGTAGAGCACAGGACTGAGCTTTCAAGTCTCAGGATAAGGGTATATTTTCCATTTTCACCTAAAATGAATCCTGTTAGTTAGTATTGATCTAGAACTATGACCCCTGTGTCAATATCAATCAGCTAACACTATTTGTACTTCCATGTCCAGAGTGTATGCAAGGGCAGCTCTGGGATTCGGATTTGGGGAGCGTAAATATTTGGTCAATTTTGGTTTTGTTCAAGCCTTATAAAACGACAATGACTGTTTTATTCTTTGTTTATAAACATCAACATTGAAGAATATATATGCTTCAATAAATCAAAATCGCTTATTTTTAAATCGCTTTTTTAAAGATCTCTGTATATTTTCGTATTTATACTCATAAATATGTTATGTAAGCTTGGGGAATTTTAGGGGGATGTCGGATGTGCCCCCTGAATCTGCTAGTGGTATGCACATCAGGATAAATGAATAACTTAATAAGGAATTATTGCTATTCTGTAAGTCACATTGATTTCTATGTCAGTTTGTCCTTTGAAAACAGGAATCTGTTAAGTAACAACACATTATTGCATCCTCCTTCCCTGACCATTTATCATGTTGCCATCAGCATAAATCTCTTATAACCACATTTACCAATCATTTCATCCATGTTCATTTCTTCATCATCATTCAACATTTTATGTTTGTTAGTTCTTTTACCTCTCTATCATTTATTATTTGTTTATGTACCTTAAAATTACACTGTTTATATTTTCAGACTGATGAAGACAGCTCTCCTCCCTCTAGAATGGGTTCAACCGAGTCTAACTAATACTTCATGTCATTGTCCGTTCTCATTTGATTTAGTATTTTGGTCCTATTGCTTGAGGTCATTAATACTATACCTCTAATACATGCTGGGAAGTTAGTGGTTCCTTGCAGAAGAACAACAGTGGTTAGTACTGGTAGGCAACCCAGAACTTGTATGGTCAACTGACTGCTGTATTATTGAATACTGTTATGTTCTTACCTAAATGCAACCAGTCTTCCTTGCATTGTTACTTCTTTTGGTGGAATTATTTAGAATTTGGTGTGTATATATTTTCAGGTTTTGTGTGAATGAGAAGTTTTGATGTTCAATGGTTATCATCCAATCAGAATGAACTGGCTGCCGGAATGTGATTTTCCTGGAACTTGTGAGTTTGAAGTCATTACATTTTATTTAGAAATAATGATATAAAAATGCAATTGAACAATAAAATATTACAGTTACCATGAATAGTACTACAATTGAAACTGTTAGTTTATTTTACCTGGTATAACAAATATGCAAGGTTAAGGCAGTTCTTCAATTTTGACACAATGATATTTTATGATATTATAGTATGCTTTCTAAAATAATGATATAAAAATGCAATTGAAAAATAAAATATTACAGTTACCATGAATAGTACTACAATTGAAACTGTTAGTTTATTTTACCTGGTATAACAAATATGCAAGGTTAAGGCAGTTCTTCAATTTTGACACAATGATATTTTATTATATTATAGTATGCTTTCTAAAATACACTGAGAAGAATCTGAAGGGAGTTGCGCCCCCTGCCTCCTGAGCAATAGTGAGTGAATGAAAGCGAAATCAATCTTGTATCTTACAATACAGAAAGACTGGTTTCGCTTTCACCCCTCAACATTTAGAGTTAGTATATCTGTAGATAACTGTAGTGTTAGGATTGTGTACTATTGTATTTAGTTTTAAGAACTGTTGATTGGTTTATGGTTTAGTTCTGTGGTATAGTTTTGATTTCTTTGTATTCTTAGTATTTGTTATTTCTATTCGACTAGGCAGCGTCTTGTTCTTGACTGAGGACTTTCAAATTGTGGCCTTTGTGTAAAATAAATTTACACCTCTCTATAGAATGTCACAAAACTGTCCTTCTCAGGACAAAAACTGTCCTTTTTAGGACAACCTCTCGATTGACAAAAAAACTGTCCTTTTTAAGGACAACTTCTCGATTGACAAAAAAAACTGTCCTTTTAGGACAACTTCTCGATTTACAAAAAAAATGTCCTTTTTAGGACAACTTCTCAATTAACAAAAAAACTGTCCAAATGGTGTTTACTTAGACTGTTGTTTATTAAATGGGAGCTGAAATCAGATTGAATACACAATGTACATTGACAATGAGATCAATTTATTTTGAGCTGCCTGTCAGGATGTGAGGCAATGCTGTAATGTGGCTGAACATCTATTCAAACCTAATTTCTCTGTTTGGATAGGTGAGTCCTTTATAGTATTTGTTCTTTCTATTCGAATAGGCAGCGTCTTGTACTTGACTGGGGACTTTCAAATTTTGGCCTTTGTGTAAAATAAATTTACACCTCTCTATAGAATGTCACAAAACTGTCCTTCTCAGGACAAATACTGTCCTTTTAAGGACAACTTCTCGATTGACAAAAAACTATCCTTTTTAGGACAACTTCTTGATTGACAAAAAAACTGTCCAAATGGTGTTTGCTTAGACTGTTGTTTATTAATGGGAGCTGAAATCAGATTGAATACACAATGTACATTGACAATGAGATCAATTTATTTTGAGCTGCCTGTCAGGATGTGAGGCAATGCTGTAATGTGGCTGAACATCTATTCAAACCTAATTTCTCTGTTTGGATAGGTGAGTCCTTTATAGTATTTGTTCTTTCTATTCGAATAGGCAGCGTCTTGTTCTTGACTGGGGACTTTCAAATTTTGGCCATTGTGTAAAATAAATTTATACCTCTATAGAATGTCACAAAACTGTCTTCAGGACAAAAACTGCCCTTTTAAGGACAACTTCTCGATTGACAAAAAAAATGTCCTTTTTAGGACAACTTCTCGATTGACAAAGAACTGTCCAAATGGTGTTTACTTAGACTGTTGTTTATTAAATGGGAGCTGAAATCTGATTGAATACACAATGTACATTGACAATGAGATCAATTTATTTTGAGCTGCCTGTCAGGATGTGAGGCAATGCTGTAATGTGGCTGAACATCTATTCAAACCTAATTTCTCTGTTTGGATAGGTGAGTCCTTTATAGTATTTGTTCTTTCTATTCGAATAGGCAGCGTCTTGTTCTTGACTGGGAACTTTCAAATTTTGGCCTTTGTGTAAAATAAATTTACACCTCTATAGAATGTCACAAAACTGTCCTTCTCAGGACAAAAACTGTCCTTTTAAGGACAACTTCTCGATTGACAAAAAAACTGTCCTTTTTAGGACAACTTCTTGATTGACAAAAAACTGTCCAAATGGTGTTTACTTAGACTGTTGTTTATTAAATGGGAGATGAAATCAGATTGAATACACAATGTACATTGACAATGAGATCAATTTATTTTGAGCTGCCTGTCAGGATGTGAGGCAATGCTGTAATGTGGCTGAACATCTATTCAAACCTAATTTCTCTGTTTGGATAGTTGAGTCCTTTATAGTATTTGTTCTTTCTATTCGAATAGGCAGCGTCTTGTTCTTGACTGGGGACTTTCAAATTTTGGCCTTTGTGTAAAATAAATTCACACCTCTCTATAGAATGTCACAAAACTGTCCTTCTCAGGACAAAAACTGTCCTTTTAAGGACAACTTCTCGATTGACAAAAAAAATGTATTTTTTAGGAGAACTTCTCGATTGACAAAAAAACTGTCCTTTTTAGTTTGAAGTCATTACATTTTATTTAGAAATAATGATATAAAAATGTAATTGAAAAATAAAATATTACAGTTACCATGAATAGTACTACAATTGAAACTGTTAGTTTATTTTACCTGGTATAACAAATATGCAAGGTTAAGGCAGTTCTTCAATTTTGACACAATGATATTTTATGATATTATAGTATGCTTTCTAAACTACACTGAGAAGAATCTGAAGGGAGTTGCGCCCCCTGCCTCCTGAGCAATAGTGAGTGAATGAAAGCGAAATCAATCTTGTATCTTACAATACAGAAAGACTGGTTTCGCTTTCACCCCTCAACATTTAGAGTTAGTATATCTGTAGATAACTGTAGTGTTAGGATTGTGTACTATTGTATTGAGTTTTAAGAACTGTTGATTGGTTTATGGTTTAGTTCTGTGGTATAGTTTTGATTTTTTTGTACATACTTTGTTTCCATTTTAATGATTCTGAATGCTTTTCAACTGAATTTTCTGTCAGTTGGTAACCTATGGTCAATGTATTGGTTTGTGTTGGTCATTGTCCCCTTTCTTAGCTACATTTAACATTGATCTTTGATCATTAGTGTATGCTCAGTTCTTGTTCTTTGACAAGATTAATTCAGAGATCTGTCTCAAAGTGTATCTCAGCATACACATAAAGAGAGAGTCTTAAATAGGATGAACTCTCAGTATCTAGACTTTTCTTGTTTATTGCACCCTTTGATATACATGATTTACAATAATTTGATACAGGAACACCATTCTAGTATTTTTGCAAATTGTGCAAAATGATTGAAAAATGGGTAAATGTTATGCACAGTGAAAAGCTAATTTATCAGAAACCAAACTTGTTATGTAAATTTGGCAGATATGTAGAAAGTATGTTCATGGTTTCTGTTTCCTCTTTACTGTTTAATCAATTTATTTAAACATTTTTTAGTTCAATTTATCTCAGAATTTTTGAATTTACCATAAAGTAGGTTAAGATACAAAACTTTTGAGTTAGGTAATTATTTCTCTTGTATAATTGTTTTGTTTAGGTGTCATTCAAGGGTATTCTGGATTTGCATCATATGGCAACGTTTCGGCCAGACCCTATTCCAAATTTCATTCTAAGTTGGTTAAATGAAGACATATTGAACATGGTAATGAGGTTTAAGGACCTTTTGGAATTCTGCACTTAATGCTTCAAAATTTCAAGCAGCAAATAACCTCACTTAGGATTTCAATAATATTATAACTATTTCATTAACTTATTGTTGTATTAAAAATGTCAGTTATAAGGGTTAAGATAGGTTTAGGGTACTTTTTGGAACCTAATTTTACTCAAAATTGCATATTAGGGTTCATTTAAGGAAACATGTGGAAGCTATTTTGCATCAAAATTACAATTTAAGTGCATGGTAGGTTTAGTGGATACGTTTGAAACTATTTAATACTAAAATTTCATATAAAGGTTTAGGTTAAGGAACTTTTCGGAACTTTTTTGCATCAAAATTTCATTAAAATTATTCCAAATACTTCATCTGCATATATCTTATTCTTGCATAAAGGAGTGGTTATGGTCTGAAGTTAATAACGGCCATGATTTATCCTTTCAACTTTTCAATTTAAATAAGGTCATGTTCAATGCAAACTCTGTTTCCCTTAGGAAAATTGAGGGGTGGAAGCGAAACTGTTCTATCTGCTTGTTTATAAATAGGCAGTTAGACAATTCTAATTTTACACCTTGATTTTAACCTCAGATTATGTATCAACAATCAACGACTCTTCAACTTTTCATTTACTTTTCTTAAATTATTCAAGGTTCAGGGTCTTAATGTTTTAGGGATTTAGGTTTACTTGAAGGTTGTGATTAAGGGTCATATGGTCATTTCCAGGATACAAGGTTAGGCAGAGGAGTCGTAAGTCCTCTAGCTTCATTTAGGAGTTTGTATTAATATTGCATTTTTGCATTTTTTTTCAAGACATATCCCCTTCCCTGTATGTGTGTATCTTTCTTGACAGGAGGTTTTTCTGTTGGCCTCTGTGTTATTTGTGAACGAAATTTTTTTTGTTTATTGACACAACTTCTGTCCCGTAATCCCTTCCAGTGTGCTCTCCCTTTATCCCTTCTCCATTGTGTTTTTGTATATAAAATACAGATCTCACATATCCTTGCTGTATGAACATCTTTCTTTTTTGATGTGTTGTCCATTCAACTGATGCATATGATTCACTTGTTTATGCTGATTCAGTTTCCTCCTGTGATAATGTTACATGGTTGTAACCCAATGGTCCACTCCATATATCTTTGGACAATGACCAATACATCCCTTCTGAAAATGCTTTCTCTATAAGTTCCCTTACCAAGATGGTTCCATGTGGCTGTCAGTGTTTTGGGTTTGGTTGTGAAGCTTGTAGTGTAGATATCGATATGTTAAGTTATCAGTAGTGTAGATATAAAAAACATTGTATATAACTAATATATTAATCATTTAGATAAGAATATCATAAATATTACACCTATATATTATTTTTATTAATGTTATTCCTTATTTAGATTACGGAATGAAGCAGACACTCACACAGTCTCTTAGTTTATATGTATTGCTTAAAACATGTTTTGGTTTATTTTGTCCATGTACTGCAACCACCTGAATATCAACAATGTGGGGTGTTTGGTGCGGAATGATGGACAAATTGTTTAGTTGGGAATCAGAGACCTAAGATAGCAGGTAAATTATTTTTTATCATATTTTCTACACTTACTTTTACTGTTGTACAATAATACTTGAAGTTGGCCAGAAAAAAATCAGAACCTTGAGCAAATTGCAACATGGCAGTTTTCTTGCTGTTTTACAGCACAAAGTGCTCAATGGTGAGCTATTTGGATCTTTGGCTGTCAGTCCATCTGTCATCTGCTATTTAATTGTTAACACTAAGCATCCACATTCCTTGAGCAATCCTAATCAAACATGGATACAATGTATATACAGTTGAACCCCGTTATGTCGACATCGGTTATATCAACATTCCGGTTTAGTCAACATATTTTGTAAAGTCCCGATTTCTGTCGCTATATATTGTATATGGAAAATGATTTATATGTCGACATTTCTATGTCGACAATTTCTGCTATGTCGACGTGATTTCTCTTGCCAAAAGAGTGTTTTCACACCTTAATGTACTTGTTTGTGTCGACATCCTCTCGACGTGAATGAAATTGAAAAGGTGTCAATTGACCGTGAAGAGATAAACAATTTTATCTCGACCTATTGTTTGTGTCACAATTAATTCATTCACAGTTTGTAAAACTGATCTTTAAATTAACATCGTAGTTTGCAATATGATTGATAAGTGTCGCAGCGAATATTTACCAGTTTCAGTAAAACTGATAAATTCAGCCACTCGCAGTATATGATTAAATATTGTTGAAAAAAGGGCATTAAACCCGAAAAACAACATAAAAATCGAACATACACATATATTATGTCTGTGATATTATTTATTTAAAGTATACCAAATATCACAATTCAATTAGTTTTACAACACCTGCAGCAAAACACACGAGTGGTAAGTTTTACAACACTGCCATAGCAAAAATACGTATATACAAGACAATTAAGTTTGCCAGTACTGGAATCGGATGTGTCGACATTCGGATATGACGACATATTTTATCAGGTCCCTGTAATGCCGACATAACGGGTTTCAACTGTATGGGCATCAGTTCTTGGCCAGTTTCAATTATGGATCAAATCAATATATGGCCCTTATATTACAAAAATGCCATAATGATTCTCCCATGTTTACACTCTAGCTCTTTCATTTCTCCACAAGTCCTAATCATATTTAAACAGAATGTGCATACCTGTAAGATCTATGGGCAAGTACGGTCACATTGGGTGAAAAACTAGGTCAACATATCAAATCATAGTAAAACAAAGGTCACATTTGCAACCTGGTTTTCAAGAAATTTGATCAAAATGTCTCTATGAAATCCTTGGGTGACATTCTTCTGTATTCCTGCAATTCATGTTATTTGTTAAAGACCATGACTGCCAGAGGGCATGGTCTCAGGTGAGCGATACAGGTCATCATGGCCCTCTTATTATTAATGTTGAGTTTCCTTATATTAGTTGTAGAAATGGGATTGAATAAAAAGACAACTATCTATACCTCTTACATGTAAATGACTAAATTATTTCCCCCCTTGTCCACATTATTTATAAATGCATTACTGTCAACCATATACAGACGAAGTTGTCCAAAGTCGGATCATTTAATTTGCTCTAGATGCAAAATTATGACACTAGATCACTGAGCTGAAAAGTGAATACTGATTGAATAATAGTCATAGTGAAAAATGGCCAGTCAGCTGCACAAACATTATGACTGTGGTACTACAACTGCATGGTGAACCTTTCATTGATGGGTATAAACTGATTTAGAGGCCTTTATACGTGAACAATCTTGGTTTCAGCTTTTATTTATAATGCATAATTCTGATAATAAGTATTTTTATAGCACCAAGGCTTGAACAAACACAAATAAAATCAATAAATTGATGATAATAATAGAATGTCTAAAACCATTTTCTTCACCACCTCCTATATGCATTCACCTATCAACATAGGCATTTCTGATAGGCCAGTTTAACCTGTCCCAGCATGCAACCACCTCCTATATGCATTCACCTGCCAACATAGGCATTTCTGATAGGCCAGTTTAACCTGTCTCAGCATGCAACCACCTCCTATATGCATTCACCTGCCAACATAGGCATTTCTGATAGGCCAGTTTAACCTGTCCCAGCATGCAACCACCTCCTATATGCATTCACCTGCCAACATAGGCATTTCTGATAGGCCAGTTTAACCTGTCCCAGCATGCAACCACCTCCTATATGCATTCACCTGTCAATAGAGGCATTTCTGATAGGTCAGTTTAACCTGTCCAAGCACACACCTATATGCAGACACCTGTCAACAGAGGCATTTCTGATAAGTCGGTTGCACCTATCCCCAGTCATCTGCTCACAGAGAAATTTCCTGTCAATCAGTTTAACAGAGGCATTACCAATAAGAGTGAAATAATGTGAAGTTTGTAATTAATTGAAATGTATGGGGAAGGGGTCTGCCCTGCAAGCTTGTTAGCTCACCTTAGCACAAAGTGCTCATGGATCAAGGATCATTGGATGTCCATCATTCCCTATATGTATATAAATGACATTTCAACCAAATTTCACAAGAATGGTCCTCTTTTGAAGTTATATAAATGGTTCCAGTCTTTGCATAAGTATGTCACAGGAAGTGAAAACTTTGAAAATCTTCTTGTCCAAAACCATCGGTCCTAGAGCTTTAATATTTGGTGTGTGGCAATTTCTGGTGGCCCTGTTACAAAATTGTATAAATTATTAAGTTCTGTCAATAAAGGTGGTTGCTTGGAGGCTGGGCCTATTTAAAAGAAAAATTACAAAATATTTTGGTCCAGAACCATAAGGTGTAGAATTTTGATATTTGGTGTGATCCTGGTGTGGTCCTCTTCCAAAATGCATAAATAATTAAATTTTGTCAAAAAACATGGGGGCCAGTGGACATTGCCTTGTTGCTTATATGTAAACATGTAACAACATTTCCTGCTAAACTGCTGAATGGATTTTTTCAACATATACCAATTTATTTGCACCTTAGTCTAATTCAGTCAGAATGGCAATGTACTCAGGTGGGCAATATAGGGCAATCATGGCCCTCTTGTTTATTAAACCAATGACTGCAGATAATATGACAGATTTTCTACTTTACTTTCAGGTCTCCATTCAATGATATGATGGTGTAGATGCTAGTCATTGTTGAGATACTTGCTTGATGCTGAGATACTGACACACATTGCATGGTAAGTTAGACTGTCACAGAAACCTTCATATAAACAGCAAATATTAATCCAAAGAGCTTACCCACCAGAATTGATGCTATTATCTTACATGGTTTGTAAAGATTAAAATGATATTCTGAGTATTTCCTACAAAATTATGACAGAAGTGAGACATGACAAGGGAGGTAACACTCACTATACATTTGCTACCAGTCCCTGTGTGTTTGTAATAAGGCAAACTTTCAGGATGGTATGATATATAATGTAAAAAATGTAAATACAAAATGGTGGGTTAGCACTGTTAGTTAATATTTGTTTTAGAAATTCTGCTGATAATCAAATTGAGTGGTGAAAGTAAAGCTAATCTTTAAGACTCTACATGCATATACTGGGAAACCTCTATAAGACCAAATTTGAAGAAATTTGATCTTATCAATGAGATGGTCTGATTTTTGAGTTAAAATGTGGATGAAAATAGAAAAGTGGGCCCTGAAAATATTGTCTCATTAATGAGGCGGTCTTACTTTTGAGGTGGTCTTTTTGTGAGCTTTTACTGTAGATGAAGCAGCATATGAGTGTTGCTGTATGATTTCCAACCTCTTTAAGTGAGATCGTTTACAGAAAACGTCGCATGTGACGTCACCCTGTACTGACAGCAATATTT
Source organism: Mactromeris polynyma (assembly GCA_032209605.1). Taxonomy (NCBI): domain Eukaryota; kingdom Metazoa; phylum Mollusca; class Bivalvia; order Venerida; family Mactridae; genus Mactromeris; species Mactromeris polynyma. Next base: position 33,480,191 of record JASFXZ010000001.1, on the reverse strand, counting down.
TTGCCCCATATGGCAATGAAAACGAAAACAATTATTCCTGTTTTCAAATAGTGCGTCACATATTGCTTTTTCTTGAAATGACGTCACTTACAGAAGAGGTTGTAAATCCAATAGCAGTGCTGGTATAGACTTCACTTTCATCCCTCAAAATTGTGTCAAGAATTCTATTGATCTTTAAAATTTTGATAGTGGCTTATAGAAATATCTCTTTGCCATACAAAGGCTCTTGGTTGTGGGCAACACCAAGCGTTAACTAAACCTAATGTCTGTTTATTTAAAAAGATATTACCTAAATTCCTGGATATCTTGGCATTAAGTTTATTATAAAAATTGCAATTAATAGGTTAAAATAACATATCACTTGATACTAGATTAACATTGTGTAGTTCAAAGCCTTTTCAACCAAATGTACTGATAATAGATGAAACATTCTTCAAAGAAAACTAAATGCAATTTGGAACATATTCAATAAATATTTGGTAAAGCATTCACTGAACAAAAATATGTTTCAAAACATTCTATTTGAATGCAAACCAATAATTCGCCAATGGCTAATGATAAATGATGTATTAGTTAATTATTAAAATAGAAATATTTGGAGACATAATACAATGTATATTAACATTCAGATATAAAACAAATTATACATGTATACATTGTAGTTGTAAATCTGTGACAAAGCTGTATTGATGTTGGGCACATACCTTTAAGCATTTGTATACCATTTCACACTAATAAATAGAGGATATTTGTATGTTTTGGTGTAAGATCAAAAGTTATTTCACCAAGTAAGCAGCTGATGCAATACTTTCACAAGTGGAGTAGGTGAAAAACATTCCATCTTGCACCGAAACAAACAATAATTCTATTTATTTCATGCTTCATTTTGGCATCTTGAGGAATTTAACTTGTTAATGACATTTTATTATCCCATGCCTCAATAATTAATTTGACTTCATTTGCCATTGCACGCACTTTGGCCATCAAGTAACTAGTTCTTTTTCAATAAAACAGTTACTTAATTTAATCATGCTAAACATCATAAACTCTGCTATAGGTCTTAACCATCCTAAACATCATAAACTCTGCTTTAGGTCCTAACCATTCTAAACAGCATAAACTCTGCTTTAGTCCTAAATATTCCATGCTTTAGGTCCTAACCATTCTAAACTTCATAAACTCTGCTATAGGTCATAACCATTCTATGCTTTAGGTTCTAACCATTCTAAACATCATAAACTCTGCTTTAGGTCATAACCATTCTAAATATCATAAACTCTGCTATGGGTCCTCAACATTCTATGCTTTAGGTCCTAACAATTCTATGCTTTAGGTCCTAAGCATCGTAAACATCATACACTCTGCTATAGGTCCTTACCATTCTAAATATCATAAACTCTGCTATAGGTCCTAACCATTCTAAACATCATAAACTCTGCTTTAGGTCCTAACCATTCTAAACATCATAAACTCTTCTTTAGGTCCTAAACATTCCATGCTTTAAGTCCTAACCATTCTAACATCATAAACTCTGCTTTAGGGCCTAAACATTCTAAAAATCATAAACTCAGCTATAGGTCCTAAACATTCCATGCTTTAAGTCCTAACCATTCTAACATCATAAACTCTGCTTTAGGGCCTAACCATTCTAAAAACTGTAAACTTTGCTTAAGGTCCTAACCATTCTAAAAATCATAAACTCTTCTTTAGGTCCTAAACATTCTAAAAATCATAAACTCTTCTTTAGGTCCTAAACATTCTAAAATCATAAACTCTTCTTTAGGTCCTAACCATTCTAAAAATCATAAACTCTTCTTTAGGTCCTAAACATTCTAAAAATCATAAACTCTTCTTTAGGTCCTAAACATTCTAAAAATCATAAACTCAGCTATAGGTCCTAAACATTCCATGCTTTAAGTCCTAACCATTCTAACATCATAAACTCTGCTTTAGGGCCTAACCATTCTAAAAACTGTAAACTTTGCTTAAGGTCCTAACCATTCTAAAAATCATGAACTCTTCTTTAGGTCCTAACCATTATAAAAATCATAAACTCTGCTATAGGTCCTAATTATTCCATGCTTTAGGTCCTAACCATTCTAAACCTCATAAACTCTGCTATAGGTCCTAACCATTCTATGCTTTAGGTCCTAACCATTCTAAACATCATAAACTCTGCTTTAGGTCCTAATCATTCTATGCTTTAGGTCCTAACCATTCTAAACATCATAAACTCTTCTTTAGGTCCTAACCATTCTAAACTTCATAAACTCGGCTTTAGGTCCTAACCATTCTAAATATCATAAACTCTGCTATGGGTCCTCAACATTCTATGCTTTAGGTCCTAACAATTCTATGATTTAGGTCCTAAGCATTGTAAACATCATAAACTCTGCTATAGGTCCTTACCATTCTTAATATCATAAACTCTGCTATAGGTCCTAACCATTCTAAACATCATAAACTCTGCTTTAGGTCCTTACCATTCTAAACATAATAAATTCTGCTATAGGTCTTCACCATTCTAAACTTCATACATTCTTCTATAGGTCTTAACTGTGATAAACATCATAAACTCTGCTATAGGTCCTAACCATTCTAAACATCATAAACTCTGCTATAGGTCCTAACCATTCTAAACATCATAAACTCTGCTATAGGTCCTAACCATTCTAAACATCATAAACTCTGCTATAGGTCTTCACCATTCTAAACTTCATAGACTCTGCTATAGGTCTTAACTGTGCTAAACATCATAAACTCTGTGATAGGTCTTAACTGTGCTAAACATCATAAACTCTGCAATGGGGCTTAATGCTGCTTAACATTATAAACTCTGCTATAGGTGTAAATTGTGCAAAACATCATTAACACTGCTATAGGTCTTATCCGTGCTAAACATCATAAATTCTACTCTAGGTCTTAACCATGCTCAAGTTCAGAAACTCTTGTATAGGTCTTAACTGTGCTAAACATAATAAACTCTGCTATAGATCTGACCATCTTGAATATCATAAACTCTGCTATAGGTCTTGACTGTGCAGCTATAGGTCTTAACTGTGCTAAACATCATACACTCTGCTATGGGTCTAAACTGTGCTAAACGTCGTAAACTCTGCTATGGGTCTTAATGCTGCTTAACATTATAAACTCATCTGTAGGTGTAAATCGTGCAAAATATCATAAACACTGCTATAGGTTTATCCGTGCTCAACATCATAAATTCTGCTATAGGTCTTAACTGCGCTAAACATCATACACTATGCTTTAGGTTTAAATGCTGCTAAACATCATAAACTCTGCCATAGGTCTTAACTGTGCTAAACATCATAAACTCTGCTATGGGTCTTAACGCTGCTTAACATTATAAACTCTGCTGTAGGTGTTAATTGTGCAAAACATCATAAACACTGCAAAAGGTCTTAACTGTGCTAAACATCATAAATTCTGCTATAGGTCTTATCTGTGCTAAACATTATAAACTGTGCTATAGGTCTTAACTGTGCTAAACATTATAAACTCTGCTATACCGGTAGGTTTTAATTGTGCTAAACATCATAATCTCTGCTAAGGGTCTGAACTATGCTAAAAATAATAAACTCTGCTATAGGTCTTAACCATGCTAAACATCATACACTCTTCTATAGGTTTTTACACTGATTAACATAATAAATTCTGCTATAGATCTTAACTGTGCTAAACATCATAAACTCTGCAATAGCTCTTAACGCTGCTAAACATCATACACTTTGCTTTATGTCTTAATGCTTCTAAACATCATACACTCTGCTGTAGGTCTTAATGCTGCTAAGCATCATAAACTCTGCAATAGGTCTTAATGCTGCTAAACATCATACACTTTGCTTTAGGTCTTAATGCTGCTAAACATCATACACTCTGCAATAGGTCTTAACACTGCTAAACATCATACACTCTGCTATAGGTCTTAATGCTGCTAAACATCATACACTCTGCAATAGTTTTTAACACTGATTTACATAATAAACTCTGCTATAGATCTAACCATCTTAAACATCATAAACTCTGTTATAGGTCTGTAAATGCCACTAAACATCGTAAAAGCTGCTATATGTTTTAACTGGGCTAAATATCACCTCTACATTAATGCAGGGTTTGATCACAACCTACTTAATCCCTGTATTTGATATGAGTACTGGTTTGTTACCCAGGAAACGGTCATCAAGAGTGAATAGTTTGATAATTGTAAGGACTTGTTTCACTACTGATGTAAGATAAATAAGTTTAAAGTAAACTTAAGCTGGGAAGTCGTCCATGTATTCAGTCAAATACAAATATATACAAAGTAAACATACAAAAACAATGATATAAGAGTAATGTCAAACCCCATTGATGTTAAATATGGTAAAAAGAGATAAATAAAGTTGTACACATGTTATTAACTGTCAGCCTTATACTTACACTAAAAAACTAAATATGGATCGATTATTTCTAATTCGATTCTCGATCATGAGTTTTCAAACTGATCCGATAATCGATTATGAAATTAGTCTGATTATCCATCACTGATGTCTACTGTAATTGAACAAATTTTGTTGGAGAGGTCTGCATGCCAAAATTGAGCAGGAAGGATATTTTTAGTTTATTATTTACTGAAGATTGTGTAACAAATTTACTCTTTAATTTCAGGTCTGCATTCATTAATTGTTGGTGTATCTGCTGGTCATTGTTGAGAAACATGTCAGATGCGGAGATCCTGGGATACATTTCATGGTGAGTTAAATAAAACGGTCACAGCATTCTACATATAAACAACAAATACTGATGAAAGAGCTAACCCACCAGCATTGATACTGATGTCTTATATAGTTTGTAAAGATTAAAATGATATTTTGAGTACTTTCTATGAAATCATTACAGAATTGACCAATAATGTCTGTGGTAACATTTTTTTTCATTTGCTGCCAGTGTCCTTCAGAGATGTGCTTAAGTTTCAGTATGGTATGATACAATAACATGGAGATAATGTAAAAAAACTGATTGGTTAGCTCTGTTAGTCAGTATTTATTGTGGTGATTCTGCTGATAGATAAATTGAGGGATGAAAGCAATACTCTGTCTATAACATTCTATATTGCATATAGATGTAGCAGTAGACATACTTTTTTACTTTCACCCCTCAAAATATTGTAATGAATCCAACTGAATAAATAAGGCACTTGGCTATTGGCAACACCAAATATTAACTTAACTTAAAATCTAAATGAAAGGTTAAAATCCTATTATATTTTGAGCTTAGTTCATTTCGATAACATCAATGTGATTAGGTGCTTGAAAATTAATCTTGTCTTCAGCGAGTGCTTATAGCAATGTATATTGAGGTACGTGAGTGAAATAAAAGAAATTTGATCTAAAGAAAGTATTTCTGTAATATTTGGAAAGGAAAATATTTTAATTATTGATCTTCTATTCATGACTAAATCAGACTAAATATTTTATAAAACAAAATAATACATATGTGTAATTATTATATCTGGACTAGATCTATGCAGATTTGAAATTCAAAGCTAAAACTTAAAACCTTGCTTGTTGTACATAGTTCTACTGAAAAATTGGATTTGCAGTGTTATAAATTCATTATACAGGTTGCTGACAGGGTATTTGGGGGAATAAAACCTGTCTGTGATTCATATAACCCTTGGCTAACACCTAGGGTTATATGGCACACAGACAGGTTATATTCCCTCTATACCTGACTAACAACCTCAATATAAGATGATTTAGTTTCATTTGTCATATTCACACCAAACTTGGTGTATAGCAAAATCATGTGGAGAGCTCAAGTGGGATTGCTTTAGGGGTCTGTTCTGTCCAAGGTCAGAATGAATGTGTACCATCTTGTATTCCTTTGCCATACGTAATACATTGTGATATACATGAATGTTGGTAAAAACCATGACGGTTTTGGTTGAATTATTTACTTCATGGATTTCATAATATCTAGGCAGGAATTATCAATCAGTGAATAAATTTGTACGACATTAATATCAAATGATACTTTTTGAGTATAAATGTACATGTCTGAGAACTGAAGCATACTATGTCATATTATGTAACGGTCCATTAAAGATCTGTTCCTTCCTGACAACAACTCCCTCTCTACAACAAACACTGTGTCTGTCTCTGTAAAATGTTGTTCAAGAGAGGGACCACTGTTTGTTCTAAATCAGACAAGCAAGGGCTTGAATAAGAAAGAATATTGTCGTCTGAATTTCTAAGCAGTATTGTAATTTCTAATGGTGCAGGAAAGGTCTGGCATTGTCGGCATTGTAACATCTTCAGTCGAATAAGGTCTTATGATTAATGATAACATAATACTCCTAATCAATGGACTAGGTTTTCAGATTTAACAAACAACCAACTCCATTTGATGGTATAGTGAATTTTGAATGTATGATATTATAACTGATATGCTCACAAGTATTATTAAATCAAAAACATGCATCCAAAATTAATTCCATTCTTCATGTCTGCATTGTGTTTTAACTCCGCTTTAACTGACAAATCAAAAACTTATACATGTACATACTTAATTAAGGCCTATCTACTAAGACCTTACCTTACCTTACTAAGCCTATTCCAGTCAGACGCCTATTGACTAAAAATATCCAACAAAGCTTCAATTAACAAAGTCTCTTAACCAATAAAGTAGATTGTCATATTGTCTGATGCCAACTGCGTTTCAAGTTTTAATAATGTCATAATACCAATTAGGTTCCAACAATTCTAGAATAGTTATTAAATTAGGGATGGCAACGCATATTCGAATATGCTTATAAACATATATTTGGCTTTAAGAATAGGTCAGATACAATGTAGTCACATTGTTGTCGGATCTCAACTAAAATTGCCGTTGTCGAATCATGGACATCGAAAATATTTGAGAGTTTTAGCTAAGAAAAGATGTGGGTTTTTTTGGCTCGAGGAGCGCAAAACCTACGCGCACGTGGACGCTTAACAAAATTCCAATTTGGCATGGCCTTACTGTATACATTATCATTTGAAATATGTAAAACATCAGATCAAGTTTTGGAGTAAAATTATTTTTGTATTAAAAAACTATGGTGGCATATTTCTGCCACCAGTTAACTACTTAATTAACTAGATAATTATGTAGTCAACTAGATACTTATCGCATTGACTACTTAACAGTTACTAAAAAATTATGAAGCTAACTTAATTAACTAGACTTTTCAAAAATATATTGCCTGTACTGGGTTAAACAGGGTAAGTGGTGGCAGTTGTGGGCACTATCAGACAATTTTTATGTTATGATATTTATCTGGTATGAAAATTGATCATGATACAAAATGTACTTATCTAGTTAACCACATAGTTATTTAGTTAATTAAGTAGTTATCTAGTTACTTCAAGGTGATAACCAGATAATTATCTAATTAATTAAGAAGTTTACTGGTGGCAGAAATATGCCACCATAAAAAATAGATAAACTGATCAGATGTTGATAACATTTAGGGATTGGAAGCTATTTAAGTTCATTAAAAATTTCACATGTACTTTACAACAATCCCAGCTGCACTAATAATACATTTTCTATAAATTGTTGTCCTATACTCCAGCAATTGTCAATTATAGACATTATATAATATGCAAAATGGATATTCATATATACTTGTCTATTGAACAATAATTGTTGTTAGGGATTTCAGGTAAAAAGTCCATTAAGCATTAAGCTTAAATAGTAAGCGATTCTCTGAAATCAACAATAAAAAAACATAAATACATGTGATAATAAAACACAATGCAGAAATGAAGGATTGGACAAGAATACACTTAGCAAAAGTTATAAGTACTCTGATAACATGTTTAGGATATTGCCATTAAATTTGAATATATCAAATAGAAATATAAGACACAGAAAGTTCAATCTGTCTGTTAATTGTTCCTACTATTTTTAAGAGCAAAAAATATAGCAATTTAATTGAAATCAAGCCAATTATTACCACCACACAGAAATGAAAAGTCACATATTAACTTAATCGGTCATTATCGTGTGAGATCGTCGCATTTGACTGGGTAATGTTTGCCAGTCAAAATCTTAAAAAATCGTGTCCATGATGAGTTACCTCACCGCAGAACAGGCTCCAGGCGATATTAACAGAAGTGTAAAATATTTCCCAGAATAATATCTATTTGTAAATTCATTATGTCCAGGCAAAAGGCGGTCACAATCGGTAATGACCAATTCAATCTGAGATTTTTTATTTCTGTGCGGTGTTATGTAATTGGCTTGATTTCAATCAATCGGCTGTATTTTGTGCTTATAATTTGTAGAAGCATTACAGATAATAATATTGGTCTTTCTGTGTGTGAAATTTCTATTGGATTTATTCATATTTAATTACAATATCCTAAATATGAAATCGGAGTACTTATAACTTTTGCTAAGTGTACTTCTATGAAACTGTAACTAATAATAGATGGATCTAGATTTACACACAAACTGCATTCTTGTAGTTACTATATTGTATATTATTAAGATTATACGAAGCTTTAATGTATAAATATATGATATAAATAACACTGTTAACAGAAACTAAAAATGTTGCACCCACTATGGTGCATCATTCAAAATCACTTTAAGCAATTTAATAAATTCAAGCTCAGCATTTAAACATCAACATATGAGCAACGCTGTACGATTTCAAACCTCTACTGTAAGTGACGTCATTTTCAGAAAACGTCACATGTGATGTCACCTTATACTGGCAGTAAGCAATATTTGCCCCATATGGAACTATGAAAACGAAGTGACCGAATGGAGTAAATATTGTTTCCTGCTCGCAAATAGTGACATCATTTGTGACGTTTTCTGGAAATGACGTCACTTACAGAAGAGGTTGGAAAACGTACAACGGGGCTCATATATAAAGTGACGTCAATGTCTTTTTATCATCAAACAACAATAAAAAAAGACGCAAGGCGACGTCCTATGGTGGTGCGCCATTAACGTCAATGACTGGCATTAACAATTGTCATTTGTCAGATATAAAATGAACAATATGCTGATTTATTGATTAAATCTTAATGATGTAAAGTATTAAAACAATAAGCGATGTCAGTTAAACTTTCAAATTTGGTTGACTTCTTCTAGGCACTGTCTTATGTATGACGTTCCCTGTAGCAACTTATTCTCTCTCTTTTAGAAGTACATGTAATAAGTAAATGTATCTAATAATTAAACAGCATTAATTGCAGTTAATTCTGTATTAATATGTACAATAAATAAGTTTAATAATGAAATTCAAAATATGATACAAAAATTCCACGATATTTAATAAATATGACTGTGAAAATACTAAGATGAAATTGTTTAGTATGTCGTAATGCTTAGTAGTTGGATAAAAACTTCAGTTGATAAACATTAATGCATGTATTATCAAATACAGTATAACCTCACTTAAAGACCACCGATATTTAGAGCTCCTCAAAATTAAGAACACAATATGCAAGTCCATTTTCACTGTTTTGCTCTTTATTCAACCTCGATATTAAGACCATATCAATAAGAAGACCAATTTTCAAGGTTTCTAAAGGTGGTCTTATTAATGAGATTTTACTGTATATAGGTTTAAGTCTCATTTTCTTCATTATCAAACTGTCTACCTGTAGAGTTGTCTTTTTAAAATTCAGGGACAGATGGTGTTGCCAATTAAGTGCTGAGTATGCTTAGAGTCCATCTATATAAGGCTTATATCATTTATTCACCTGTCACATTCCAATGTGACGTTTTTATACCCCAAAACCGTGGCAATCTTTACAGTGAATGGCTGCTACATTGTAAAATTAGGCACAACTTTTCTCTCCTCAAAAGCAGATACATGTATATTATTTTAGTGTAAAAACCCAGGAAATTCTTTTTTGTTGTTGCTTACTTTGAAATAATATTTTACAAAGTTTAGTCATGCAAAGGGGAAATTGGTGTTTCCATCAGAATATTCTCTAAGTATTAGAATGTTGTTTGGCAGGCAGGTAATTGGGCTGGTGGTCATAAAACTGGGGATTTCTGGTGATTATCTCGAGTTTCATTTATCATATTCTCATCAAACTTGGTACATAGTAAGAACATGTGATTGGTTTTGGGGCCGTTCTGTCATAGATCAGTCTTACTAAAAATAGCAAATAGGTTTCCACTCAATATCTCCAATTTTGCTGATCCATACTGTGCCATTATTGGTTTCGGCTTTGCCTATTTTCATGCCCTGACCTACTTATGAACTGTCAATTTCAAGTGTTGCCTATGCATTTATGCTTAGATCAGTGTTTTAGCATGATCCCTGCAAAATAGAGGCTTTCCTAACCCATGGGTTTTCTATAAAAAATGTTGGTGGTATTGCCACATTTCTTGTTTTATTGGGTCACATGTTTTCTGTATAGTTGGAAGGGAATAACTTCATAAATGGTCTTGTCCAGAACTAACTTTCAACTAAGCTTATTGAAGTTCTATGTGCACAATGTAGCCCTTAGAGTCCCTGACTTTTTGGGTCTCTTGTTGTAAATTCAACATTTTAAATCGGTAAAATCAACAAATAGTCAAATTTAGATATTTTGGAAACAAGAAGAAATGTTTTGTAAAACACCATATTTTTTCATTTCTGATTCAGTTTTTTATTTCAATTCAATTTTTATTTGAAGTTGAATAAAATTGTTAAAGTAAGAAAAAAATCTACAGTCAGAGATGAGATTAATGAAACAATATATCGTGGTACATATTGCAATGCACTGCTAAAGTATTGCAATATATCATGGTACACTATAGACATAACATGACACCCCTATAAAAAGTTTTATATGTTATATACAAACTATGAAGTGGTTGACGTATGACAGTAAAGTTTCAAACTTTTATTTTAGTTGACACAAACTTATTTATCTGTGATTTCTTTTTTAGGATCAAAAGACAATGGTGATCCATATAGTGTTACACAAAGCCATGTATGTGTACTTGGTTGTGTTGTTGCTGCATGTTGATTTACTGAATAAGGTAATATAAAATATTGAACAAAATGTCAAATAATTGATGTAAGGGAGACAACTTGCATTTTGTTCAAGATCATTCAAGAACATTTTCCAACATTAGACATCACTTCAAAGAAAACAGGCTTTCTAAGGCCGAATGAAGACATACCATCAAACAATAAATATCATATTTTTCTTTCATTTGATGCATTCAGGTCAACACTATCACACCTCACTAAGTAAGCACATTTTAATCTGAAGAAATCTGAACATTGACAATTGATTTTCTGTTCATATAGGCCAGTGAAAACAAAAAAATGGGGGAAAAAATAGTAGAAATGTTATAGAACAAAATGTGGATTTCTGTTGCAGATGTATGTCCCTTCATGAATTGGATTTTTTAATCAGTTACTGAATGAATCATAATTAAGTTTAGCATCATTAAAATATTTTGGACTATCAAACTATTTTACAAAACCTTTGGCATTCAATATGCATGTTCTTGAAAACCAAACTCCAAACTAAGTTATTGCATATATTTAATAAAGTAATATCACAAAGCGAACAAAACTTCGAAGTTGAATAAATTAATTTTATATTTAAAAACATATATTCAGAATCCACATTTTAATAATTTCACAATAATAAAAAATATCAACATACATTTACTACTTTAAGTCCAGTAGAGTTTCAATTGAATAATTTAATAAAATTAAATGCACATTGTAACAAAAATATAATATCATGGCATTTTGATAAAATTAACTGTTCATACAAAAATATTGATGATTACAATTATTAGTAAATTATTAAATTTCCTGATATTTTAAACTTCGTATTATAGTTTGGCGGAGTATTCTCGAGAAATCAGATCTAGGAGTATCAAATTTGTGACAAATAATAGTGAAATATTTCAAATGAACACCTTTGTCTGAGGTTATAAAACTTGAGATTGATTTCAAATCTTGTTTTGTGTGTTTTCTTAGATTAATTCTGTTGTTTTATAATTGATCATGCAGTAATTGCCATATAACATAAATAATTAACCTCAAAGGTTACTGAAACGTTTAACAAAATATCTATTTGACAAAATAAGTTGTGACTGAAAAGAAGCTTTGAGTACAGCAACTGATCTCAAGTTTATAATCTCTGGCCATGGGCATTGATGGATTGCAGATTCACATTAAAATTAAAACAAAAGCTAAAAATACAGAAATAAGTTTATTATCAGAACAAAATGATGGGGAAAAATAATAATAGAGAAAATTAACACAAAATTATATAAATTCTTTGCCACTGAGATTACAGCAAAGAATAACTGGAGCTTGTTGATTAATTAACCAAAATATTGACTGACTTACTTTAAAAAGTAAATACATGTAGTAGAATAATTAGGGATCAAATGAGAATACAAACATTTACTGCATAGTAGATTAACTGTAACACAGTTGGTACATATACTGACATTTGCAATTTCGAGTAATCATGTAGTCATTCTTGATGAGTTCTTTTGTAAATGTCCTTTGAGTTCAGTCTGTGTAGACACTAATGCCATTGCCATGGTCAGAGGTAATGTACAATGTATATTGGATGATTTGCCATCACTTTTATAACTTAAATTATTAACATACAGAAATGTATTCTCTATACAATAGTTATAGTAAAATAGTAGCTGAAAATTATCTCAATATGTCACACACACCGTATATACTATGTACTGAAGTAACGACAACCATATCAGCGTCATTTGAATAACCGTCTTTGAGGTTTCTTCAGTGGCATAGTGGGTATGGATGCAGTTTCTTCGGTGCTAGGTGCTGACGTCATAGGGGTCATAGGTTTGAACCCCTTTGGGTTCACTAATAAATTTCCAAAATTTATTTGAAAGACATTCATTAAAGTCAAGTCTGTCAGTGAGACATTTAAGTAGCTAAAAATTATCACCAAACTATAGTTGTTTTGATGAAAAATGTTGGATTTTGTCTTGACTGATAATTGTACTAGGTTGTTTCTTGCAATTGAATAAGCAGACAAATTTTCCCATCATGTCTTGGCATCTGCAATGACTTGGCTCATTTTGCATTTCTCATGATACTTATACACTTAGCAATTAAATACAGCTATAGTAATTTACAGTCACACCTCATTCATTCAAATTCATCGGGTTCAAAATTTTAAGTAATAGTTGGTTTCAAATAGCCCATTTCAATTTGACGTGCATAAGAAGATACATCAGGACCTGATATTGATTTCCGATTATACCTAGTATTTGGACAGAAGGTTGTCGAATAAACAAGGTCCTAGCCCTTTTTGTTATTTGAGGATATTTTCGATATAGCTGTGTTAATTGTGACAAAATTGAGACATGAAAGTGGACTAATTTTGATAAAAAAGTTTTAAGAACATACTTTTTTTTATATTTCAGGTATGGAATGAATCTCATCAAACAACTTCATCAAATTGGTGCATTTGTCCCGAATGGTTTATTTTTTAATGTTATTAAATAACAAAAAGTGACATATTAGACATGAATGATATGTTTCAACATGGACCAGAAGACTTTTGTGTTAGAAAATAGACAATTTATGTACTTTCCATTGTGAAATCTTGTATATTATGTTTGTTTTGTCCATAAAGGACCATGGTCCGTAGAAGTGACCAGATATAATTTGTTGCATCTTGTTGGTCTTACTTATTGCTATCTACTTACTATAACCACCCACTGACATCCGTGACTGATCTATTCTCTTAACTGCTCCATCATCTATGGGTTTTAGTTCACATTTTTGATAGATTGAAAGTATTTACCCACAGTTGATGACAGGGGTTAAGTATGATAGTCAGTTGCAAGTTACAAAAGACTTCCAAGGCCTGCCATTGATTAAATGAAGCAGCCATTGGATAATATATGGATTGTCAAGTATTGGTGGCCAAGTCACAGGGCTTGACTTATGTCCCAGTTGTCAAAGGGGCTAACTCGCCTATGAAGTTCTGCCACATCTTAAGCAGGGTAGATCCACATGGTAAGACTTGTGGAACCTTGTTTTCAAAATGGAGTGATATCTGCCATTTTGAAGTTTGGGGATATTACTGTTACTGTACACTTCCACCATTTCAACATGCAAAGTAGAGTTATACTCGCTGTTTATAAAACGGCTACCATCTATAACGTCCCTTTATTTCAAATGGAGGCAATGTAAAAGGCTACTCTTGTTTCGAATGGTGGCATAGAAAGTAAGAGTTATGCCCCCTCCTTTAAAATGGCCGCTATTATGAATGAGAGTAATGTCCCTTTTGAAATCAGGGGAGGTAATCCATGCTGTAACCCGCCATTTTGAAAAAAGGGAGATTACTTTTGTTTAAAATGGTCGCCTTAAAGGTAGAGTTATGCCCCCTGCTTAAAATGGCCACTATTGCGAATGAGAGTAATGTCCCTTTATTACAAAATGGATGCAATTTTTAGACATGATTAATGTCCCCTGATGTCAAAATGGCTGCCATTTTCGCGGAATATCAACCATTTTGAAATCAGGGGAGGTAATCCATGCTGTAAATTCCGGCCATTTTGAAAAAAGGGAGACTACTTTTGTTAAGAATGATCGCCTAAAAGGTAGAGTTATGCCCCCTGCTTAAGATGGCCGCTATTGTGAATGAGAGTAATGTCCCTTTATTACAAAATGGAAGCAATTTTAGACATGATTAATGTCCCCTGATGTCAAAATGGCTGCCATTTTCGCGGAATATCAACCATTTTGAAATCAGGGGAGGTAATCCATGCTGTAAATTCCCGCCATTTTGAAAAAAGGGAGACTACTTTTGTTAAGAATGGTCGCCTAAAATGTAGAGTTATGCCCCCTGCTTAAGATAGCCGCTATTGTGAATGAGAGTAATGTCCCTTTATTACAAAATGGATGCAATTTTTAGACATGATTAATGTCCCCTGATGTCAAAATGGCTGCCATTTTCGCGGAATATTAACCATTTTGAAATCAGGGGAGGTTATCCATGCTGTAAATTCCCGCCATTTTGAAAAAAGGGAGACTACTTTCGTTAAGAATGGTCACCTAAAAGGTAGAGTTATGCCCCCTGCTTAAAATGGCCGCTATTGTGAATGAGAGTAATGTCCCTTTATTACAAAATGGATGCAATTTTAGACATGATTAATGTCCCCTGATGTCAAAATGGCTGCCATTTTCGCGGAATATCAACCATTTTGAAATCAGGGGAGGTAATCCATGCTGTAAATTCCCGCCATTTTGAAAAAAGGGAGACTACTTTTGTTAAGAATGGTCGCCTAAAAGGTAGAGTTATGCCCCCTGCTTAAGATAGCCGCTATTGTGAATGAGAGTAATGTCCCTTTATTACAAAATGGATGCAATTTTTAGACATGATTAATGTCCCCTGATGTCAAAATGGCTGCCATTTTCGCGGAATATTAACCATTTTGAAATCAGGGGAGGTTATCCATGCTGTAAATTCCCGCCATTTTGAAAAAAGGGAGACTACTTTCGTTAAGAATGGTCACCTAAAAGGTAGAGTTATGCCCCCTGCTTAAAATGGCCGCTATTGTGAATGAGAGTAATGTCCCTTTATTACAAAATGGATGCAATTTTAGACATGATTAATGTCCCCTGATGTCAAAATGGCTGCCATTTTCGCGGAATATCAACCATTTTGAAATCAGGGGAGGTAATCCATGCTGTAAATTCCCGCCATTTTGAAAAAAGGGAGACTACTTTTGTTAAGAATGGTCGCCTAAAAGGTAGAGTTATGCCCCCTGCTTAAGATGGCCGCTATTTTGAATGAGAGTAATGTCCCTTTATTACAAAATGGAAGCAATTTTAGACATGATTAATGTCCCCTGATGTCAAAATGGCTGCCATTTTCGCGGAATATCAACCATTTTGAAATCAGGGGAGGTAATCCATGCTGTAAATTCCCGCCATTTTGAAAAAAGGGAGACTACTTTTGTTAAGAATGGTCGCCTAAAAGGTAGAGTTATGCCCCCTGCTTAAGATGGCCGCTATTGTGAATGAGAGTAATGTCCCTTTATTACAAAATGGATGCAATTTTTAGACATGATTAATGTCCCCTGATGTCAAAATGGCTGCCATTTTCGCGGAATATTAACCATTTTGAAATCAGGGGAGGTTATCCATGCTGTAAATTCCAGCCATTTTGAAAAAAGGGAGACTACTTTTGTTAAGAATGGTCGCCTAAAAGGTAGAGTTATGCCCCCTGCTTAAGATGGCCGCTATTGTGAATGAGAGTAATGTCCCTTTATTACAAAATGGATGCAATTTTAGACATGATTAATGTCCCCTGATGTCAAAATGGCTGCCATTTTCGCTGAATATCAACCATTTTGAAATCAGGGGAGGTAATCCATGCTGTAAATTCCCGCCATTTTGAAAAAAGGGAGACTACTTTTGTTAAGAATGGTCGCCTAAAAGGTAGAGTTATGCCCCCTGCTTAAGATGGCCGCTATTGTGAATGAGAGTAATGTCCCTTTATTACAAAATGGATGCAATTTTAGACATGATTAATGTCCCCTGATGTCAAAATGGCTGCCATTTTCGCTGAATATCAACCATTTTGAAATCAGGGGAGGTAATCCATGCTGTAAATTCCCGCCATTTTGAAAAAAGGGAGACTACTTTTGTTAAGAATGGTCGCCTAAAAGGTAGAGTTATGCCCCCTGCTTAAGATGGCCGCTATTGTGAATGAGAGTAATGTCCCTTTATTACAAAATGGATGCAATTTTAGACATGATTAATGTCCCCTGATGTCAAAATGGCTGCCATTTTAGCAGAATATCAACCATTTTGAAATCAGGGGAGGTAATCCATGCTGTAAATTCCAGCCATTTTGAAAAAAAGGGAGACTACTTTTGTTAAGAATGGTCGCCTAAAAGGTAGAGTTATGCCCCCTGCTTAAAATGGCCGCTATTGTGAATGAGAGTAATGTCCCTTTATTACAAAATGGATGCAATTTTAGACATGATTAATGTCCCCTGATGTCAAAATGGCTGCCATTTTCGCTGAATATCAACCATTTTGAAATCAGGGGAGGTAATCCATGCTGTAAATTCCCGCCATTTTGAAAAAAGGGAGACTACTTTTGTTAAGAATGGTCGCCTAAAAGGTAGAGTTATGCTCCCTGCTTAAGATGGCCGCTATTGTGAATGAAGGTAATGTCCCTTCATTACAAAATGGATGCAATTTTAGACATGATTAATGTCCCCTGATGTCAAAATGGCTGCCATTTTAGCAGAATATCAACCATTTTGAAATCAGGGGAGGTAATCCATGCTGTAAATTCCAGCCATTTTGAAAAAAAGGGAGACTACTTTTGTTAAGAATGGTCGACTAAAAGGTAGAGTTATGCCCCCTGCTTAAAATGGCCGCTATTGTGAATGAGAGTAATGTCCCTTTATTACAAAATGGATGCAATTTTAGACATGATTAATGTCCCCTGATGTCAAAATGGCTGCCATTTTCGCTGAATATCAACCATTTTGAAATCAGGGGAGGTAATCCATGCTGTAAATTCCCGCCATTTTGAAAAAAGGGAGACTACTTTTGTTAAGAATGGTCGCCTAAAAGGTAGAGTTATGCCCCCTGCTTAAGATGGCCGCTATTGTGAATGAGAGTAATGTCCCTTTATTACAAAATGGATGCAATTTTTAGACATGATTAATGTCCCCTGATGTCAAAATGGCTGCCATTTTCTCGGAATATCAACCATTTTGAAATCAGGGGAGGTAATCCATGCTGTAAATTCCCGCCATTTTGAAAAAAGGGAGACTATTTTTGTTAAGAATGGTCGCCTAAAAGTTAGAGTTATGCTCCCTGCTTAAGATGGCCGCTATTGTGAATGAGAGTAATGTCTCTTTATTACAAAATGGATGCAATTTTACACATGATTAATGTCCCCTGATGTCAAAATGGCTGCCATTTTCGCGGAATATCAACCATTTTGAAATCAGGGGAGGTAATCCATGCTGTAAATTCCCGCCATTTTGAAAAAAGGGAGACTATTTTTGTTAAGAATGGTCGCCTAAAAGTTAGAGTTATGCTCCCTGCTTAAGATGGCCGCTATTGTGAATGAGAGTAATGTCCCTTTATTACAAAATGGATGCAATTTTAGACATGATTAATGTCCCCTGATGTCAAAATGGCTGCCATTTTCGCGGAATATCAACCATTTTGAAATCAGGGGAGGTAATCCATGCTGTAAATTCCCGCCATTTTGAAAAAAGGGAGACTATTTTTGTTAAGAATGGTCGCCTAAAACTTAGAGTTATGCTCCCTGCTTAAGATGGCCGCTATTGTGAATGAGAGTAATGTCCCTTTATTACAAAATGGATGCAATTTTACACATGATTAATGTCCCCTGATGTCAAAATGGCTGCCATTTTCGCGGAATATCAACCATTTTGAAATCAGGGGAGGTAATCCAGGCTGCAAATTTCCGCCATTTTGAAAGAAGGGAGGCTACTTTTGTTAAGAATGGTCGCCTGAAAGGTAAAGTTATGCCCCTGCTAAAAAATGGCCGCTATTGTGAATGAGAGTAATGTCCCTTTATTACAAAATGGATGCAATTTTAGACATGATTAATGTCCCCTGATGTCAAAATGGCTGCCATTTTCGCTGAATATCAACCATTTTGAAATCAGGGGAGGTAATCCATGCTGTAAATTCCCGCCATTTTGAAAAAAGGGAGACTACTTTTGTTAAGAATGGTCGCCTAAAAGGTAGAGTTATGCCCCCTGCTTAAGATGGCCGCTATTGTGAATGAGAGTAATGTCCCTTTATTACAAAATGGATGCAATTTTTAGACATGATTAATGTCCCCTGATGTCAAAATGGCTGCCATTTTCTCGGAATATCAACCATTTTGAAATCAGGGGAGGTAATCCATGCTGTAAATTCCCGCCATTTTGAAAAAAGGGAGACTATTTTTGTTAAGAATGGTCGCCTAAAAGTTAGAGTTATGCTCCCTGCTTAAGATGGCCGCTATTGTGAATGAGAGTAATGTCCTTTTATTACAAAATGGATGCAATTTTACACATGATTAATGTCCCCTGATGTCAAAATGGCTGCCATTTTCGCGGAATATCAACCATTTTGAAATCAGGGGAGGTAATCCATGCTGTAAATTCCCGCCATTTTGAAAAAAGGGAGACTATTTTTGTTAAGAATGGTCGCCTAAAAGTTAGAGTTATGCTCCCTGCTTAAGATGGCCGCTATTGTGAATGAGAGTAATGTCCCTTTATTACAAAATGGATGCAATTTTAGACATGATTAATGTCCCCTGATGTCAAAATGGCTGCCATTTTCGCGGAATATCAACCATTTTGAAATCAGGGGAGGTAATCCAGGCTGCAAATTTTCGCCATTTTGAAAGAAGGGAGGCTACTTTTGTTAAGAATGGTCGCCTGAAAGGTAAAGTTATGCCCCTGCTTAAAAATGGCCACTATTATGAATGAGAGTAATGTCCCTTTATTACAAAATGGATGCAATTTTAGACATGATTAATGTCCCCTGATGTCAAAATGGCTGCCATTTTCGTGGAATATCAACCATTTTGAAATCAGGGGAGGTAATCCATGCTGTAAATTCCCGCCACTTTGAAAAAAGGGAGATTACTTTTGTTAAGAATGGTCGCCTGAAAGGTAAAGTTATGCCCCTGCTTAAAAATGGCCACTATTATGAATGAGAGTAATGTCCCTTTATTTCGAAATGGAGGCAATTTAAGACATGAGTGATGTCCCCTGATGTCAAAATGGCTACAATTTTCGCAAATATTAACCATTTTGAAATCAGGGGAGGTAATCCAGGCTGCAAATTTCCGCCATTTTGAAAGAAGGGAGGCTATTCTTGTTTCGAATGGAAACACCTCGGAGATATAAATAACCTCGGAGATATTATGGTATGAAAGTAGTCTGCAAGATGGCCGCCTCCGAGATATGTTGTACCTGTCTATTATGGAATCGAGACATATACGATATTTCTGGGAAATCAACATCAAATATATTTGGAACGACAAATAAATATTTCCCTGATAATGAAATAACATCAATTTGTAGGAATTGTTGGCGAAAAATAGAAAATTTTGATGCATTCAGAAGGTAATCTCGTGATTATCTACTCGGCGTTATTCGCCAGGGACACATCACATTGAGTGTATCCATCCACTTACTTACGAGGTATGTATTCCGAGCTCTGCCGGATACCGCCGAGTAGTTACGATTGTGCAATTTAAGACCTGAGTAATGTCCCCTGATTTCAAAACGGCTGCTATATTTGCGGAATATCAACAATTTTGAAATCAGGGGAGGTAACTCTTACTGTATATTTCCGACTTTTTAAAACCAGGGAGGTAACTCCTGTTTTGAATGGTCGCCATGCAAGTTAGATTTATGCCCCCTGCTAAAAAATTGCCGCTATTATTATGAGTAATGTCCCTTCATTGTAAAATGGAGGCAATGAACGACGTGTATAATGTACGTCCTCTGATGTCAAAATGCCTGCCAATTTGCGAAATATCCACCATTTTTAACTTAGGGTAGGTCAATCTTACTGTATATTTCTGCCATTTTGAAAGCAGGGAGGTTACTCCTGTTTCGAATGGTCGCCATGCAGAGCTATGCAATTTTCTTTTAAACGGCAGCTATTATGAATTAGAATAATGTCCCTTTATTTCAAAATGGAGGTAATGTAAGACAAGAGTAGTGTCCCCTGATATCCACCATTTTGAAATTAGAGGAGGTAACTATTACTGTATTTTATCGCCATTTTGAAGGCTGGGTGGTTACTTCCATTTAGAATATAACGTGGCCACCATTATCATTAAGAGTAACGTTCCTTTATTTCATGACGGATAAAAAGTAATGCAAGAGTTATGTCCCCTGATTTCTAAAGTTCGGCTTCTTTAAATTCAAGACACTCTTCTTGCGAATATCCGCCATTTTGAAAGAAGGGGTTACTCTTGCTGTAAATTTCCGTCATTTATAAAGCTGGGATGCTACTCCAATAGATAATTCCAACATCTACAATATTTACCTCCATTGTTCTGAATTGTCGGCCATTTTGATAGGCAAATTTCCTTAATGTTTATGGGGAATACAATGTAAACGATGATAAACTATTCCGATATATAAAAAAGTTTTTTCCTTGGTCTATTTTAACTGTTAACACTATTCCTTGTAAATGCTGCACCTACACATGGTAAATAAAAATTTCTTGCTTTTTCATTTTTGAAAACTTGACTTTTGTATTCTTCTTTCCGTAGCCATATTTCAGACATAGTTTGGTCTTTTTGGTAAGACAAATCATACAAATGTTTATTACTATAGGCAAGTGATGACATGCAAGGGACAGTCAGTGTAATGCAAACATTGTAGGTATATAAAGGGACAGTCGGTGTAATGCATACATTGTAGGTCCATCTAAATATTGTCTGCAGTGAGCCTCAAAAGCAATTGTGGCTTTAAAGCTTAATTTAAATGTAGATATCTGTAAATTATTTCTTTACAGTATCCACAAGTATTACCCGTCTCTATTTACTGGCAACAGAGAACTTTATTGATAAAATACATATTGTCAATAGCAAGAAGTTGACCAGAGTGGCAAATATGTTTGGTAATGTAGCTGTGTTATAGAAAGCAAAATTTGGTATATGGTAGTTTGGACAAAGGTAGAAAAATGTCCAGCAATTTAAGAATATTGCAACAATTATAATGTATACGAATCTGAAAACTAACCGACCCTGACACTCATGTTTTTAAAGCGAATAACACAATAGGTGGATATTTATTCAAGAAACATTGCGTTGAAATTATTTCCAAATTAGACATGTCGTTTTTGACAAGTAGAACAAAAGTAATTTGAACAATCTTGGTATAAGATCACCTTATGAACATTGAAGTGAAATTTTATGTAGTTTTGGGCAATAAGTTTTTTGAAGTGTCAACTATAATACATACATGTATCTGAAAAGCGACTTGGTCCCTGTTGGCTATGGTTTCTGAAGAATCCATTATTTTGTTTAATCTTGGTACATGGCAACGGACAATGCGTGTGAACTTAAATTGAAAGTTTGAAAAGAAGGTTTTTAAAGTGACTATGTGTTTTGGACAAATCCAGAACATTTGAATAACATTGGTACCAAGTTAGCTATGGAGCATATTTTTTGCAAATTTGAGCCTGTAGTATTTGTAAAGAAGATTTTTGAAGTTAGCAACATATACATATAGGAAAAATAGCTCCACCTCGCTGGCAGCTATGTTTGTCAAAAAATTCATATAATTCGAACAATGTTCTTAAAAGGTCAACTAAGGAATATTTGAATGAAGTTAAATAAAATGTGAGTTTGTATTTGTTGACAAGTAGATTTTTGAAGTTTCTACTATATAAACATAGGTGAAGGGCAACAAACCCCCCCCCCCCCCACCTCCTTGGCAGCCCGAAGTTGTCAGACTTTCAGTAAAATTAGTGAATATGACATAAAAAAAGATACATGAAATGAGATCAGCTGTATATGTAAGTAATGCATGGGCAAATTTGTATGTAATGTCAAGACTTAAAAAACTAATGTATAAATTATGAGACATACAGTAAACATTTGCATACAAGAACTTGTAACAATAGAAAGAACAGATCATAAACATGTACATACAAACACGTGTATAAAAAGAAAGAACAGATCATAAACATGTACATACAAAAACTTGTATAAAAAGAAAGAACAGATCATAAACATGTACATACAAACACTTGTATAAAAAGAAAGAACAGATCATAAACATGTACATACAAACACTTGTATAAAAAGAAAGAACAGATCATAAACATGTACATACAAACACTTGTATAAAAAGAAAGAACAGATCATTAACATGCACATACAAACATGTGTATAAAAAGAAAGAACAGATCATAAACATGCACATACAAACATGTGTATAAAAAGAAAGAACAGATCATAAACATGTACATACAAACACTTATATCAAAAGAATGAACAGATCATAAACATGTACATACAAAAACTTATATCCAAAAAAAAGAACAGATCATAAACATGTACATACAAAAACTTATATCAAAAGAAAGAACAGATCATAAACATGTGCTTACAAACACAATGACTACAAACAATGAAAGAAAGTGTATTTACAGAAATGTATGTGGCAAAAGTCCAACGTTTACTGCATTGTTGAAAAATTCAAATAGCCAAACTTTGTTATTGAACTGAAATATAATTAATTATAAAAGAAGGTAGTGCACATGTGGAAAAGTTTCATCTGCTATAAGGGTATCAAAGTGAAGGTGAATTTTTTTAAAGTTCATAATTGCCACTACTATAGACGGTACCTGAGCGGTACCGTCCAAAAACGACGTACCGTATTCAAAGGAACATTAATGTTGTAGCCAGCGCCTGACCCAGAGCCTATGAAGTCATAATCCGACTCTCTCAAGTTTGGCCATTCCCTTCCGTAATCATATGCGTGAATTGAAAAATACAGAACTATTTACATGAAAAATGTTCTAACAGGACAAAATGATATGAAGCATTATAATACAGAGCAGCTAACAGTCACTACCTTATCTTCAATGCAACCTCTTCAGAGTGGCCCTTTTTTCAGCATCCATCTCTCTTCAACAATACATGTATTATTAATTTTCCGTTGTATAATTTACAACCAATTGAACCGCTCCAGAGCAGCCATCTTGCAACAACAGCTGACATTTGCATCTCCTGAAGGTGTTTACTTTAAACAGGTTGCAATGTATATATAAAAGCAACAGTGTCATACAAAAATTGCATTTACATCAAAATGTTCTAAATACAATTTTTTCCTTTGCAGTAACCTTGACGACATAGCTAATCATGATAAGTAAGTTAACACAATGTTTTGAGCAACATGAAACAACAGTACAGAAGAGGCTATATGAACATAATGACACCATACCTAGGATCATCATAGAACATATACTGTGTTCCCTGTCCATGGTGGACATCCCAGTCTACTATCAAAATCCTGAAAGAGTAATATAAATATATTAACTAGTGTTATTTTAAACATCTGTGAAGAAATAATGAACCTGGTATCAGAATAAAGTTGCACTGTTTCACTAAAGGCTGACCAAGTAAGACCATATTTAGATATGTATACCTGTGCAATATAGTATGTAGTATATCTGAGCATGCACAGAGAGGTTCATAGATACATAGACAATACAACAAAGATAATTGTCAAGATTACAGAAGAATGTCAGCCATTGAGAGATTCAAACTAACAACATACAGAGCAGGAGTCTGGTGCTCTCTCCCTACACTATTACCCATGCCTTGTGTTTTGTAGCCCATAATGAGTACCACTAAGCAGTATCTAATCAGACACTATTGCATGTATACATTTATATCATAAACAATAACCCATGTGTTACTTTCACCTGTAAGAATGTCATTCCTTACCAAATTGGTAAAAAAGGTTTGTTTACATACAATAATTACATTGAATATGTAATACCACTTTAATGAACATAAACTCACCTTTTCAATCCACATTCGTTGAGGGCAATCTGGGCAGCAGAAGCTACGTTATTCAGGTAGCAATAACCACAAAACATACTGTTCATTGCATGATGTCCTGGTGGGCGTATTATAGCCATACCATTTCTCACCTGCAAGTGTGCGACAAATACCGGACGCTAATAAAATTTGTGGTATACATGTCTGTTCTGTTTCAAAAAACATCACAAAACATCAACTGAAACATACTTAAGGGAAATTACCTGATAAAGTGTTTAATTGGATTGAGCAATTTTAAATATACAGTGCAAACTCTTTGCACCAACACCCTTTGTGAGATGTAAATATTGGGTGTTGTTGAAGAGAGGTAGTTGCTCAAGAAAGGGATGCTTTGGAGAAGTTGCTCTGTATTACATACAGGATGTACTGCATTTGTGTGTGAGGGTTTTACGTACCACTAGAAACTTTTCAGCTGTATGGAGACTGTATCTACCTGTAGCCGATATAGTGCCATCACACTATGATACCTTGTCATAGACATGTGGCATGATATTACACCAGTCTAAACAACTTGACACAAAGTCAACCAGTCCTGATACTACCCATTATAGCTATCCACTTTCATACACACTTGTTTAATTAAACGAAAAACAAATAGTGCATTCAGTAAAGTGTATTTATTTGTACATGAATTTGATAATTATAAAAATGCAACATAGCAAAAATAGCCAAAATATACCAATTTGCCTGAAGATGATTATTTTCTAAACCTTTCATGTCACTCACCTCTTTCTTCAACACAGACCTAACGAGGTCCAGGGTTCCACCCAGTGCCAGTCTTGAATTTTCATAAATCAGCTAAATAAGAAAAGATGTTCTCATGCAGGAAATGGTTAGTGGTGTTTGAGTTAACTTGTTTAAAATACTTGATTACTTTCTTATTTACTAATAATGAAGGCATTAAAAATACTGTTCTGAAAAAATGTTAGTAAACTATCATCATCACATCCAAACGGTATCTGTGTGATATTGTATCATGAATAAACTTTGTAACTTACAAAACATGACATGCCAGTGACTCAGTGTCCTTCAAAATGTCTAACACCATTTTCATATATTACATCTGCCTTAAGTGAGGCTGTAAATATTCTTTTCTGTACCACTTTGTATTCTCCACAAAATATAATCAGTAAAGCATGAGTGTACAAAGACGTCAGGACAAATAAGACAAAATATCTCTGCTTTATACAAAATGCAAGACCATTGTATTGTATTTTGATGGTTTAGGTTAAGAACGCAGACACCTGCTCATTAGGTTCAGGGTTCAAATCCTGCAATAGGTGTTTTTTTTCCAAAGTCTTCACAATCACTGAATTAGGCACCAGCACGGTTTAGATACCCAGAAAGTAGACATTGGGAGTGACTAATTCAGGGTATAATGACTACCTTCATTATCAAAGTCAAATAAGTTATGAGTAACTGAGATGTGTGGATCTGAAAAATATACTTACAGGATGAAAGTAAATGAAATCATAATTCCTAGACATTTCTTTCAATTCTTCATCTGACATACCCTGTGTTCCAGCCAGTTTATCAACCAAATCTTGTGAGTGCTTGAGAAGCATTTCTTCCACAGAAGCCTCTCGACACTTCAAACTAAAACACAGAAAAAAGTGGGGATTATTGTTACAGTCAAGACATATACCAATTACGCTAAAACATAAAAAAATATGCATACAATGTAATGACATCATCAAATGTTGGTTTTGTTTTATTAGTTTACCTGAGTGATGAAGGCAACATTAAAGATGCAAAGATCAATTAGGAGTTTGTCTTAATTTTTCCAATTCAAACAGATTAAAATATAACTGTCCTCAGGCTGAAGTTTATTAAGCACTTGCCCAAATACCAAATCTCTCACCTTATTGAAATACACTATATTCTAATAGACCAAGATTATAAAATTTCATTAGCCTGAAATTGTCAGACTTTTACCTAATGGCTGAGAGTTAACCTATGAACCAGACAATAGGATATTCCCAGATATTTTTTGTAATGGGTCTTTAAGTCATATAACAGCCAGGGTCAGGAAGTGACTGTTCCAGCTTTTAGGATGTAGAAAGACCCCAGGTACCCCTTTTACCATTATTTTGCGCACAAATTGGGACCTGTGTAGAACCACTGAGCTTCTGTAAGCCAGCTGGATAGCTTCCTCATATACAAATTCTACATCCCGGTTTGGATTCGAGCCTGCAGCAGTGAGAAGCAAGTGATCTCAAGTCTAGGGACAATAACCACTTGGCCACAGAGCCCCTTCCTAGAGATGCTCGAGCAAAGGCATGCCATAACAATAATAAGAAAGGTTGTGCCTGTTCATAGACTGGGTGTACATAAACACACACGTAATTTGTCAAATTTAAAATAAGCATTTTTTTTTAATTTACCTAGGGCTATCCTTAAACATTGTTTCGCTTAACCCAACCAAGTAAAATTTAGGTGTGTAGGTAGATACGTTACTACTTTTTAACCATTCATACACAATTATTTGAGAAGGGACCATTATCAGGCTTAGGCAGGGTTATGCCAAACAAACAATATTTAAGGATGGCTGCAGTCCAAGTGAGTCAATGAAAATTTTACCAGTATAAACCTGTTTTTAAATTGAATGTATAAACAAAAGAAGCCATTATGTATGAATGAACTGTATTATGTATGCATACAACAACACTATTTACTTGTACTCTTTTACATCGTTCAATAAGATTGTAGTTGGTGCAAACTTTCAGAGGTTCAACAACGCGATCAGGCACCTCAGAAAATTCCTCATTCCATACATTGTGATGCCTGCTTAGTTTCTCATCATATATCACTCCAGTACTGAAATACAAATGTTTACACAATCCAACAACACTAAATGATATTTTTTAAACTAAAATAGAATTTTAATGCCTGTAAGGCAATAGTGTCAAGTCTATGGAAGGCATAGTGGTCGAGGGGTAGTGCGTCCGACTACTGATCAGAAAGTTGTGGGTTTGAATCCTGCCATGTGCAAGGCTAAACCATGAACTTCACATTATCCCTGAATTTGGCATTTATAAATACTGGTTAGTAACCAAAGAAACAGTTATCGAGAGTGGTTAATATAAGTTGTAATAACTTGTTTCACAATTGATAAAAGACTGGGCCCAAAAATCCCTTGATGTAAAGGGCAGGAGTCTACCTTGCAGCCACTGTCTCATTCTGGCAAACATTTCTGCCAATTATATCCAAGACTGCTCCTAATGTGTTTAAAAGTTACACTTCAGACAAGACTAGATGTACAATTTCTCTATTGCATTAACATACACCAAAAAGCCAAGATGCCAAAAAAGAAACTTCACTGCATGCATGATCCACAAAAACATGCATGATCCACAAAAACATGCATGATCCACAAAAAACATGCATGATCCACAAAAACATGCATGATCCACAAAAACATGCAGGATCCACAAAAACATGCAGGATCCACAAAAACATGCATGATCCACAAAAACATGCATGATCCACAAAAACATGCATGATCCACAAAAACATGCATGATCCACAAAAACATGCATGATCCACAAAAACATGCATGATCCACAAAAACATGCATGATCCACAAAAACATGCATGATCCACAAAAACATGCATGATCCACAAAAACATGCATGATCCACAAAAACATGCATGATCCACAAAAACATGCATGATCCACAAAAACATGCAGGATCCACAAAAACATGCAGGATCCACAAAAACATGCATGATCCACAAAAACATGCAGGATCCACAAAAACATGCAGGATCCACAAAAACATGCAGGATCCACAAAAACATGCATGATCCACAAAAACATGCATGATCCACAAAAACATGCATGATCCACAAAAACATGCAGGATCCACAAAAACATGCAGGATCCACAAAAACATGCATGATCCACAAAAACATGCAGGATCCACAAAAACATGCAGGATCCACAAAAACATGCAGGATCCACAAAAACATGCATGATCCACAAAAACATGCAGGATCCACAAAAACATGCATGATCCACAAAAACATGCATGATCCACAAAAACATGCATGATCCACAAAAACATGCAGGATCCACAAAAACATGCAGGATCCACAAAAACATGCAGGATCCACAAAAACATGCAGGATCCACAAAAACATGCATGATCCACAAAAACATGCAGGATCCACAAAAACATGCAGGATCCACAAAAACATGCAGGATCCACAAAAACATGCAGGATCCACAAAAACATGCAGGATCCACAAAAACATGCAGGATCCACAAAAACATGCAGGATCCACAAAAACATGCAGGATCCACAAAAACATGCATGATCCACAAAAACATGCAGGATCCACAAAAACATGCAGGATCCACAAAAACATGCAGGATCCACAAAAACATGCATGACCAACTGTTACATATAAAGGCCAAAACTGTATGCAAGAGATTTTATGCACATTCATGAACAGAAAATAATGATCAACATTTCTTTCATTAAATTTGGATTTATTGAGTTTCACAGAAGAGAGTTATCTTTGCAAAGAGTAATGCCACATCCGTACCCCTAACCAATGCCTTTGATATTTTGTGCGTACAGCTAGTGGAACCTCCCCAAACGGCAATTACTACTCATTGACTGTTAATCCATTGATAATGTTTATAATTGGATTATTATCAAATAGTCCTAAATGGGTAATTATTAAAGTTCATATAGGGAAACATTGAGTTTGAAATAGCTTGTTTCAAACATATGATCTTGTGTGAAAACATTAATATACAATATTATCCAAAGGCAGTAATTATCACTTTAACAAGTCTTTTTTTCATAAAAAATATTTAAAGAAGTCTTTTTAAAAGAGTGGGCATCATTTCTGTATGCTTCTTATCATGT
Source organism: Mactromeris polynyma (assembly GCA_032209605.1). NCBI lineage: Eukaryota > Metazoa > Mollusca > Bivalvia > Venerida > Mactridae > Mactromeris > Mactromeris polynyma. Next base: position 33,450,691 of record JASFXZ010000001.1, on the reverse strand, counting down.
CACAAGAATATCGAAGAATTGAACTGTGTTTTCTTCTAAAATAAAGAAATATCAGGCGGTTACCGTACATATAATTCAAAGATATACAACTATTCAATGAAATAATGACCTGAACCTAGGTAAGAGTATGAAATAGCATCAAAATAACAAAACCCTCTACAAACCGAAAACCTCTGTACACCGGAGTTTTCAACAGGTCCCGAAGGAGTCCGGTTTAGGGAGGTCCCACTGTATTTATACGTAATTAATATTTAGACGTTTTACGCTTGTCGTTTCACCAACTACATATTTATGTTATTCCATATTTTTGAAACACAAGTAAAAACGTCTCATGCGAGTTTTCTTGCCTAAAATATACTACACCAACCTTACAATGTACAAATGATAAGCTTACCATCGCGTCGTTACCGTCGACAGCATTATGTATGTTCAAACCAAAAACAAATGGCGAAAATTAATAAAGGGAAGTAACTTATTACTAAATATTGGAAATGTACGGATCATGTTAATACCAAACTACTCACTGTGATTCTCTCTCCTTGTGGCGCACTCTGTAATTGTGGATATTTAATTAAATAACGATCTAACCTTGAAAACTCATTTGATAATTTATCCTGTTAAATTCATTTTTTCCAACTGCATAACATATTGTGTCAATGTGGTCTTTTATTTTGTTGTGTAGTACTATTGCACGCCACTGGCAATATCACCAAAACTGCAGTGACACTTTATGGAATCCATGGGCATATCGTAAACAGATTGAGAGTTACTCATTGGGATGGGCTTGGGAGGCTACACTCCCCCCCCCCCCCCCACCACCAAGGCTCACAAATTTTATGACTTTAATTGTTTAAACCTTTCCTTCAAAAGTATAAACTCACGTGAGAAAATGGGTATGACACGTACGTTACGCGCCTGGAATTCGTTCATCTTGCAACTGTAACAACACATGATTTCACCCAAAGAAACAAAGCCTCGTCGTCACCATGGGCAGTTTGCTGTTCCTTCTCGCGAAACGGTCATAGCATATTGCTCAACTGCTCATTATAAGTACAATGTATTTATGAGTGTGTGATGAGGGCAGTTGTAGAGTCATTATCAGACAATGTTTCGTGTTAAGATATTTATCTGCATTCTGCTATAAAAAATTATCATGATACTTATCTAGTTAACCACATACTTATCTAGTTAATTAAGTAGTTTACTGGTGGTAGAAATATGCCACCATAGTATATACATAAAAGGCCCTGTTATTTTATTACGAATCTCGCACATCCGGCACTGTTTATCATTATTAGGCCTATATTGTGAAACATAACATTTAATGTCTATTCTTCATTGATTTTGTAAGGATTATATGCAATGGAGCCTCAGACTTACGTCAAATATTACCACAAACCCATTCTAGAAGAATGAAAGTTTGATAAAAGAATGGTAATTTATTAACAGTTGCTATAACTAGTGTGATGTTTCTAAAATTGCCATTTGAATAAAGATGCCGCCATATGAAACATTTAGGTTTACATTTGTTCTCAAATTATATTATATACGTATCATGTGCGGTCATCAGGAACGTAGACTACATGTCTTTAATTGTGTTGTGAGTACCTTGTTAGAACAGAATGCGGCGTTATATTTGTTTACAAAAAAGTTCGATTTAGCAGACGGATGAGTTTGCATTTATTTTAAAATACTTGTAATATAATCATTTGAACATAATCTACGATGGACACACTGTTAACAATCTTCTTGTCTTCCGCGAAATACCACAAATTCAGTTAAAACACCCACAGCGATAACTGTGCATGGTATAATTTGTTGTACAAGTTGTAGTGGTGCCCTTTATGAGCATGCTCGAGTTCTCGAGTTCAGTCGGTAGGGTAAGGGAAGTAATAAATTGGTCAAATTTGAAAAATGGTAAGACTGCAGGAGTTGTCTTATCTTGTTGATGTTTTTACATGTATTTCAGCAACCTTCCTTTTAATTTGATCGCATTATTTTTCTCAGAACATTACTTAAATTCAAAACGCATCCATAGCCTACTTATATAACATGTTACAAACCTGTGTGCGACTTACGGTCCAAACTTAGTGCCATATTGGTCTACCGCGTGTTACTGCTGGTGAAACATTGGCTGGGAGGTTACAATGCACTTTAACAGCGCTGATAGATTGATTCCGGTAATACAGTCTCAAAAGTATCGTCAAGTGGTGGATGACACATACACTAAGTGAATTTCACGTCTCAGAAAGTTACAGTGTTTGAACAGATGATGACTGTATAATAAAAGTATGATAAATCTCAAAACTGCCATCATTGCTTCAGTTTTTCCTATCTTGCGTCCACGTTGAGGTCACAAACGGTCAACCTCAGTTAGCCAATACTGGTGGCAATTTCTGAAAAGTGCACATCCCAGCCTTGGCATAGATACCCGGTTACAGGGTGTCTGAAACTTCCTTTAAAGCACTCTGGACAACGCTCGCACCTTGGAAACCAAGCTGTTAGAGTACAATGTGACAATAGAGTATGACCTTACAGTTGTGTACTGTGTATGGCCACATGTAATGGTCACCAGTCAACACCAGTTTAACAATATCTTCCCTGTCTGACAAGTCATTAAATATGTTTGTTTCTCAGTCCACAAGTCATTAAATATGTTTGTTTCTCAGTCCACAAGTCATTAAATATGTTTGTTTCTCAGTCCACAAGTCATTAAATATGTTTGTTTCTCAGTCCACAAGTCATTAAATATGTTTGTTTCTCAGTCCACAAGTCATTAAATATGTTTGTTTCTCAGTCCACAAGTCATTAAATATGTTTGTTTCTCAGTCCACAAGTCATTAAATATGTTTGTTTCTTAGTCAACTTTGTTTTATTACCCGTTCTACGATTCCTTTGCTCTCTGTACTGGTACTTTCATATTATGGTAAAAGACAGACCAGCTGCAATAACTATATTTCAATACACCAATATACTAGTATATCGTGACAAACTGATATTTAAGTTCTGTGGTAATTAGACCCGATGTAAGTCATGGTAAACAACATGTTTCAGAGAGCAATATTCAGCATTATGGCCATACTGTATCATGTTGTGTTGTATATCTGGTCATAAGAATTCTTACATACAAATAAATTCACATACATCAATGCAGAAAAACTTTTATTTCAGTATACATGTACATGTATTGCACCAAATTTGAACCTCCTGTTACAAATGTCAGGAATGTTCACCACAGTACGACAAGGGTCATCTGACTGAGGCACTCATTGGAAGAAGGAAGTGTTCGTGATACTCTCATCATGCAGATGGGTTTATAACTGCTTGAACAGAATACATACGACAAGCATTTAAATCCGAGAACTGTAACTCATCAGATACTGTAATGGCGTCTGCATTTGACTGCAAAAAAAATAAGTCAAGGTGTCAAGTGTATCGAGTGGAATTACTATTAGAATATACCAAATTTTTCTCAAGGTATTTGATGGATATATGCAGTATATAAATGTATATAATGATTTTTGTTATTACAAAGATATGTGATCACACACTTTTACCTTGCACCATTATGTAGATCTATACTCGGATACTTTCTAACATCAGTCTAAATCTAAATATATATATATTGCTTACTAACAAAGATTGTTACTAGTCCCTGTGGTATATACCTTCATCTATGTACAATGGCAAACTCACAATGCAAGTATATCTGCTTCTTTATTTACCATGTACATGTATAATTATGCAGACAGACCAGTTTCACTTTCACCCATCAAATTACTATTTAGTCAACACAAACAGTATACACTATGTATTGTCTTAAAACGCTGGTCATTTGAGTGACCCTCTTTCCGAGCAGATTTTGGGAATGGTTGCTTAGCAACTGTTTACTATATATAGCTGCATTATTGTCTACAAGCTAATCAGAGTAGTAGTCTAAGAGTTAACTGAAATCACTGTTCATAAAGATGAACTGTGTATCTACATAAACATGTAATTTAAATTTTATCTCACTAAAGTATGCAATATTGCATAGTTAATGTTCGAGCTCAAAATCACAAAAATAAAACCAGGATACATTTAAAAGGTAGAGTATAATAAAACAATTTTAAAAAGAAAGACATGTACAAAATTCATGTGTTATATACTTCAGCATCTTTACTTCGAAGCAATAGCCGAATATTCCTCCCTTTAATATACAGCAATTGTTCCCTCCAGCACTCTCAGTGCTTTGATTTTTATAAACTTAAAAAACATAAACAGTTTGCCCTGGGCTAGCCTTATGTATTATTTTATAAAATAACATCACTAGAAAATGGCATTATCTAGCTCAAAGTAACATTCAACAGCATTTTAAAAAGTACAAAAGATGCAAATAAAAGAATGCATCAGCATTCAGTTAATACATATTACTTTAAATTCAAGTCTGGAACCTATCCTTTTCAGAGTTGCCACATAAAAATAGACTTTATAAACATAATCAAATGGATAGATCAGAAAGACATTTCAGACTGGTTACCAAATGCTTTTCCATTTCCATTATACATCTATCTCCAAGCGGGTGTGATTTATTTGTTGAAATATGTCACTGAATGTGTATATTATCATAAATGATTCCCAGACACCTAAATAACCTACACGCATATATTATTTGAGATAATTCTGTTGTGAAATTAGAAATGACGTGACATCACTTTTGCCTAAAGGTGATGCCTCTTTCTATTAAGCACGAAAAATTTTACCAAAGAAAATGTTTATTGCCATGGGCTGGTTTTTATGGTTTTCAGAAAACTGATTAAAAACTTTCTTAATTGATGACCATTCATGTAATATCGTACATTTATTCTTCATTAGATGCAATGTCCAGGTCAATAAAAATAATTTTAACAGGGATTTTGCACAGCTCTTTATTTACATTATACCTTAGATGGTGACTTCATCCAGCCAGTGTTTCCCGGGTCGTCTGAGGTCGAACATAATGTGAAGGACAGCACATCATCCATGACATACCAACCAATTCGGTCATTCACTTGTACTGTTATTTGCTCGCCAGTTGGTACCTGGTATATGGTCTTACGGCCAGCTGGTGTTGGCGTAATAATATTTTTACCAATTATTTGATATGTATTCCTGCAATATAACACTAAAAACTATCATTTCAAAACCCACCAAGGTCAATGGTGAGATAATCATACTATAGTAGACAGAGGATATTTATTTGTTTTAGTGGAAGATCAAAAATAATTTCATCAAGTGAATGCAGACAAAATATTTCATGAGTGACATAGCCACACGAAGTTAGGAAATGCAGACTAAATTGAGATTCCTAAGATCACAATTATTTGATTGAGGCTAAATCATGCCAGTGTTCCTGGGTTACCATACAGTACTAACATGCTCTTGCACAAACCGCCGACGACTTCCCACAAGACACAAAATTAATACCCTATAAATGATAATGCCCAAAGTATGAAAATTTAGACTTTCATTGAAACATAAACTATAACATCAAGATCTATTGTATGTCCTAATGAAATCAGCCCATTCAAAATCATCTTTATTAAGTCATTCTCATCCCGAGAGAGGATTAGATAGTGAGCATCTTGCCCTTAAATTCACGAAACTTGTTTTAAAATATATATGATTTGTTTCTATGTATATTTGTTTAACTATTAAATCTACATAAGTATGCAGTTATATTCCAGTCTGAACTTAACAAACCACGAGTTAATGTTTGTCTTTTACTTACACAGCAGTTTCTCGTAAAACAACAAACGCAATTGTACCCTCCATGTGACTATAGTAACGCCACTCACTAACTTTACCAGGAACAGAAATCTTCATTATGTCCGCTGTTGTTGTCACAATCCTTTTCTTATTAGCAAAATCATCCCTCCATCGTAGGGCATTATAGGGAGTTAACAGAACACTGTTAGTGTTAGCTGCGTCTGTAATACAAAAACAGACACATTGTGAGGTCAACCTCACCATGAGCAAAGTGTCAAAATACATGTGAAATAGATAGTTCCCACATTAACAATATTTACCCTTGTTCTGAATAGTTGGCCATTTTGATAGGCAAATTTCCTTAAAGTTTATAGGGAATATAATATACACCGTGATAAAATAATCAGATATAAAAAACATTAACTTTAATTCATTATGGTCATGTGGGCAGTTGGCTCAAAACGTTGAAGAAAAAGTGGTTGTCAGTGACATGCAATTGTCAAATTCTCTTGATACTTTCTCAGTTATCACATGTTTGGGAATTACTACGATAAATGCTTATCAGTTTTGCCTATCAAAATGGCTGATAATCAAGAACAAGGGAGGTAAATATTGTAGTTGTGGGAACTATCTATACAGAATTTACAGGACCTTAATCAGTTAATATAAATTATACTAAAACGCAAAAGAAAGTGTGCACTTTTTATTTTTTTATTTTCTGAAAATCCAATGATGGAATATCATCATGTTTGGTATCATTTTTTAGCTTATTAAATTACCTTTCTAACCAATGTTTTAATTGTATTGTTTTGAATTTCGTTAAAACGTATGACGCGTCTATATACATGCAGTAGGGGTCAAAATAAAAATAAAAAATAACCAAAGAGATGTTTTCTTGCCTAGATGCACTGTAATTTGTTGCAAAATGATGCCAATGTTGCATTAATATCAGATATTCTGGTATGACCGCAATTCCGTCTTATAACTTCTGAAATACGCAAATCGCTCTCCTCTACATCCATATACTCTAACACTAACGTTGTGGTGGCCCTAGTTAAAACGGGATTTGCCAGTATTTTTTAAGAAGATTCTGTTCCACTGCCCCCTTTGCCATAGATAACTAAGCTGTGCCCAGTTCAGTATAGTGACGTCTCAGTCAAATAGGAATATATATGTCTCGGATTATACCATATTGCCTCGCTGAAGCAGAGGTGGTTTGGTACCAAAATCTCAAGTGCGTCAACTCAATGTGACGGTCCAGTCTGACGCCACTCACACGTGGCCTGCCGGAATCGGGGATGGTCGGCAACAGTACCCGTTTGCATAAACCTATCTCGTAACTTAATTATAGTGTTTCTATAGCAATTATTTGCCCGTGAAACCTCTGACCAGCTTACTAGGTAATTATGTAGTTAACTAGATATTTATCGCGTTAACTACTTAACACTGATCTAAAATAGATTGCCTGTACTGGGTTTAAGTGGGTAAGTGGTGGCAGTTGTGGGCACTATCAAGACAATTTTTCGTGTTAAGATATTTATCTGGTATGAACATTTATCACAGTACTTATCTAGTTAACCACATAATTATCTAGTTAATTAAGTAGTCATCTAGTTTCTTTAATGTGATAACCACATAATTATCTAGTTAATTAAGTAGTTACTTGGTGGCAGAAATATGCCAGCATAATATAAGTCCACAAAAGCCACTTCTGATCTATTTCCACAACCTTAAGAAAGCGTAAGATTTATATGATCTCACCTGAACACACAGGTGCTGTCCCAGAGAAGGTACCATCCAGCTGACAGATTCGTTTGAGGTCCCCACTTGTATAATAATAACCAGAATTACACTCGTATTCAACATACTGTAAGATATAATTAAATATGTAGAAGTTCATAAAACAAATCATTCTGACAATTACTCCTGTGTTGCCGCTGGAAATATCCCTTAGCAACAACAAATGCAATAAGGACTCTACCATGACAAACCAATTGGAGCTTCTGTTTTCATATTGACATATTGTCACATAATCAATAAGTTTCCTGTTTTCTGTAAAGGGGCCTAAGTCACCTGAACAGTTAGGGTCATGTACTGACTATTCCTGCTGTTAGGGTAACAACCCCATGCTGACCCCTAGTTAGAACCACTGATTGTCCTTCTGTAAGCCATCTAGATAGTGTCCTTAGTTATAAATTCCACACTCCAGATTGAATTAAGTCTTAAATTTATGAGGAGCAAATAATTTCAAGTCAAAAATGTGAAATATAGTACAATGTATTAGTGAGCATTTCTAGGTTAACATTTTTTTTAACAAATAGTAAAACTGTAATATACTGGGTATGAAAGTTTTAATAAAAATTATAATATTATATATGTATGTGTATAGCTCATACATTTCCTTGAGGTATCTGGCTGGATGTAGGATATGTTCTTGAGCCAGTAGCATCAAGATCCACTGTGTCAGTACAAACTGTGTTGCTAGCACAAACTGTAATAAACAGTCCCAATATTTATTGTATATACACAGAAAATCCTTCGTGAAATAAATAATACATTGTACCGGGGTAGGTAATACAAGTCTAATCAAATTTCAATATTTCAGCACCTTGTTCAAAAAATGTACCGTAACTACTTAATGCGATTTAAATACTTTTAGATAAGATTTATTAATTGAAATTTTCTTTTTAAAAAATGTTGTACAGAAGTGTTAAAACTTCTTGATATAAATCTATTGAACAGTAAAACAGAAAGTTTATAAAATCTTAGCATATACTATTGTACAGCTTACAAGTCTCCCAATACCATTGACTGTATTTTCGCAAAATTTACTGATGGCATACAATCAATAAATCATTTGATTAAATGTCTAATTAAGCTAAGCAATTTTCTTCCAAATAACATATTTTACCTTTATTACTGACTGATCAAAATATGGACTTCCCTTCACCAACGTTAAATACCCAGTTTATTACAAATTGACCAAACCAGTGTCCATAGGTTTACAACGAGTTCTTATCTGTTCTTCCACAAACAACTGGCAAATGATGTTGGACGAATTATCCTAAGCTATTGAAATTGTCACTGAGAACAGCATTCAAACCAATGACCTCTAGATTGGTGGTTGAGCACAATAATACTATTATAGCTGAGCTAACTGTGCCGGCATGACATTAAATTTTGAAAATGACCCCAACAGTGCCAACTTTCTCTCATAAAGAGACAGGGTAAGTTTTCAACGTTTTCTCCTTTTAGCGACATCACCTATGTGGTCTCGTGGTTCACGTCACTCACTTGTAATCATAAAACCTATCTCTGCTTTAGGGCCATGGTATTTCATCCCAGTATGTTTATGTGGGAAAGTTGGTAATTTCATACGGAGGATCAAAGCCTTATACTGGTCATTCCCAGAATTGATGGTATTAAAGGTAAATTGCCTGAATTGAACAGCAATATTGTTGAAAACATTGTCATGGTCAACTTCAAAAGTGAAAAATTGCAACATTGAAAATTTACCTAGAATTCATTTTCAGTGGCATCAAAATTTAATGTTACACAGGCAGAATGAAAATGGATGGTTAAACATTCCTAACTTTATTGAAAGGAAAATGTAAGTTACCTCCCCTAGCACAGGTTCTTCTGCAACTGTGCCAAGCAAAGTCTCCATGTTCTTCACATGCAGTAGGGTTACTGGCTAGGAATGTTTCACAATCAGTCATGCTATCATCACAAGCAGTGGCACTGTTTCCATCTAAAACAATGTACAAATTGTTACAATCTTATGATATTGAGCTAAACAAACCATTGGAAGGCGATTTTGAACTACTTATGACGTATCAATAAATATTAAATAAATAATTACTTAAAGACAAATATCATGAATCGATCTTAATAAAGGCCATGAGTCTGAAAATTTTACGTAATTGGGTGTGTTGTGGAATAAATCCTTTAAATACTTCCTCCCTTCTTGCATTCAATGGTGATTTACTGAAACATTAAATTTCTTTGATAAACTGACTTTCAAGGGAACAATATCATCCAAGTACTGCAGTGCTAGCTCAGTTTTTGTGTGGTTTTGTTGCATTGCTGTAGCATGGATATGCATACACTCACATACCAGAAGGTTCAATTTCACAGACAACATAGCGTTCATCACTCAAACCACAGTCAGCAGTTGCCCAAGTTCCATCTGCTTTCATTTCTGCACAGTCTCCTGTACTTGGTTGATTGGAAGCCCAGTTAGTCCAGTCTACAGCAGCTGACCCATCTACCCACTTCCATACATTGTTAGTTTTCTTCAATCCCAACCAGCTATGTCCAGCATCCCAGCTAAAATATTAAATACTTATACAGCTTAGAGATAATATTTCAATTTTATAAAAAACACTAAATTAAAGAGAGCAATTTGAAATGGAAAATGTACATGTTTAAAGCATTAATTAGCCATGGAAAAAGTCTTGACTTCAAAAACAAAATAATACATTTGTACACAAAAATTCCCGTTAATTAACTCACCAATGATTGATATAAACACAATAATATTTCATGCCCATGTAAAAAAAGAATCGACAATGTTTTTATTCCAAATTTAATGACCTGTTCATTTTTGGAGATAAGTTCTTCAGAGGTTTTGTTCTTAAATTTGATTTAATCAAACAATGTGTACAAAAAAACAGGTAAAATCATTGTGCTGATTTTGTTGAAATGCCAGTCTATTCTCTTTAAGTTGGTGCTGTACACAGTGTTCGGAAACCACATGGTTTTATGATGTTGTTGTTTTTTCACAACAGACAGCTAAATTTGCCTGCATTCTGAACTTTTAGTGCCTGTAACATTTCTATTGTTTTACTGAAATAGAGTGCAGTCTATGCAGCTAACAAAGTTCTACCCCTGGTCAGCCTCCATGTTTTACACAGTTCTTCATTCATTTGTTCAAACACTAGGAGAAACCACTGCTGACAAAGTTCTACCCCTGGTCAGCCTCCATGTTTTACACAGTTCTTCATTCATTTGTTCAAACACTAAGAGAAACCACTGCTGACCAAGTTCTACCCCTGGTCAGCCTCCATGTTTTACACAGTGCTTCATTCATTTGTTCAAACACTAGGAGAAACCACTGCTGACAAAGTTCTACCCCTGGTCAGCCTCCATGTTTTACACAGTGCTTCATTCATTTGTTCAAACACTAGGAGAAACCTCTGCTGACAAAGTTCTACCCCTGGTCAGCCTCCATGTTTTACACAGTGCTTCATTCATTTGTTCAAACACTAGGAGAAACCTCTGCTAACAAAGATCTACCCCTGGTCAGCCTCCATGTTTTACACAGTGCTTCATTCATTTGTTCAAACACTAGGAGAAACCTCTGCTGACAAAGTTCTACCCCTGGTCAGCCTTCATGTTTTACACAGTGCTTCATTCATTTGTTCAAACACTAGGAGAAACCTCTGCTGACAAAGTTCTACCCCTGGTCAGCCTCCATGTTTTACACAGTGCTTCATTCATTTGTTCAAACACTAGGAGAAACCACTGCTAACAAAATATTCAGGAAGTTAGATAATGACAAGACTATCATCAGTTCTTGAGAAAGTGATTTTTTACCAGTATTAATGAGGTGGTCCGACTATTGAGATTTCACTGGAGGAAATACTGAAAAAATGACCCATGAACATATCATCTCAATTAATGAGTTAGTCTTAACTTTGAAGTGGTATTAATTTGAGTTAGTACTAATTTTGAGATAATTTACTCTATGTAAAGAAAAGTAAGCTCTTCGAAGGAATCGCTCGGTACAGGGGTCATCTAATAACCATTATTACCATTTTTTTGTAATTCTGGTAATTGCTTTCATACAATATTTGAAACATATCTCACAGTCATATACAACAACAGCACAAGTCATTTTAATTAAAAAACTTTGTCATGAACTGTGTCATTTTGTCTCTATTTTCTGAATGTCAAAGATAAAGGGCAAACTCTAACCATGCAAAATATTACTTACTGCACAACATGCACTAGTTTCTTCAAATTGTCATTTCTGGTTTGATCTTCAACCCTTGGCAACGTACCGCCCATTGATTCACATACCGATTGTGCATAGGACACATTGTATGTAGCATATATTCCTAACCAATTGTAACATCTTTTGTCAAACACTGACCAACCATTGGGACACACTACAAAAATCATTTTTTGTATATAATTGATCATATTGACAAGTTGTTTTAATGAGATTATTTTTTAAACAATGTCTGTGATACACACAAATGTATCTCATTTAGGGGGTAATCTATTTTATATAACAATCCTTTTATTATCTTTACAATGCAATACTCATACTTTTGTGTCTTGCAGGCATGTTCAGACCAAGATATGTACACAATGACTATAGGATGTTGCAATGTCACAACTGATAATCTACATATGAACTACATAATACAATAAATCAAACTTTATAACCAAATTTAAGAACAAGAGCATAATGATGTCCCTATATCATTCCACTGGCTATATCTTTTACCATAGCTGATAAGGTAAACTTGGCCCATCCCCAGATGGGGACATTGGTCCATTTCAACATTTTCCATAAAAATATAAGTTCATCATACTTACTACCACAAACAAGGTTTTGGTCTGTCCACGTTCCCTCTGATGTGCATGTACGAGTCATTGTTAGTCCATTAACTACACAATAGTAGTCAACAGTCTCACCGACATTGTAGGTAGTTTTAACGGGTGTCATATTAACACCGGTGACAGCTAGAGGCATCTCACAATTTATATCTCCACTACCAACTTAAATAAAAGACTTTGATACATTTGAAGCACAGAAACAATTCCTAATGACATGTAGTAGCTTTTTCTTACTTTAATTATTTATTAAACACTTTTTCTACCCCAACTTACTACACCAAAAAAAATGTAAATGACATTTTTATTTTATAATAAATATAAACATTGCTATATTGATATAATTATACATGAACATACAGTCAAGACTGTCTGAGCAACCCCCTGAATTGAAAGTCATATGCTTCTGTGTGTCAACCCCCTCCCCTCCTCTTCCCGAATGGAATTTCCTAAATTGGCTGAAGTAAACCACTCCCTGTCTTATGTGAAAAACAAGCCTACTTTTACCATTTTGATGCACTTGTTAGTATGTATTAGACCACTAAATGTTGGTGTCAATTAGTGTTTTTCACCCCTCAACAATTGTGTGTTCAAATTTCTAAATGAATCAATCGCTATGAACCGATGATATGTATTGCACGTGTCTGCTGTGATGGTGTCTGAGGTAAGAACAGCTCAACACATGATGAATATAATGTATCAATATGTGACATAATGCCCAACCATTCTAAGATTTAACAGCAATCTAAGACTAAGGAACCAAGGAATAGCTCATGTACGTGAGAATGGTTTACAAAATACACAGTGCAACGTATCTAGAGTGGTTCTCTCTGCAGCAACAGTCTTCAACAACATACGATATTACAGAATTAACTACCAAACTAACCCCCTCCAGAGCAACAACCTCTCAACAAGAGTAAGGAATAAGCATCTCTCTTTGTTCCTGAGAGCTTGTGCAGTATAAATAAAACATATTGAAAACCAAAATTGCAGCATGGAAGTAAAATAACATAATTATTAAAACAATGCATGGAATATTACTACTGAAACAACCATTCACTGTTTTACTTGATTTGTTTTTCCTCAATATGCCCAGAATATTTAAAACTGTATGCCAAACCTTTGTGGAAAAGTGATGATTTATTTTACAAAAAAACACAACCTGTATACAGGTTCTTCCATCTGTCAGTCTAGTCCACTAATATAAGCAATGAATTATGTAAGTTTTGGTACAAGGAAGTCAATGTGTGGAGACTTGCATCATACCTGTTGTCTTTGGTACATGCATGGCACAATGGTTACATGACGTCATACAGCCTCTCTGTGCTTCACCAAGCTCATTCATGGTACAAAAGTTGCTATCATCAGAAATACGAGCAGCACAGTCATCAAATACATCATAACAATTACCTGAAAATAAGTTGAACCAGGTGAGCTATTAACAACCTTCATAAGAAGGCCATAGTCCCTTATATAGGAACTTCTTATGAATGTATTAAGAACATCGTTACAGGCTGCTGTGTTCCAGACTAATGCCTTCATATGAAATAGTAACAAGCCCCTGTCCAAAGGACACATGTGCCCCACTTTACACAAACAAGGGACATAATTCTGCTCTTAATGAATAAATACAATTGTTAACCTGAGGTATTGACTAATATTCCTATGAAACTTTGTTACTCTAGGTCAATTACATTTTAGTTTATTACAACACAAGTTTTAGGTCTGGACAGACGGATGACAGAAGGATGTACCAAGATGGACAGACAAAGATGAATCTAAATGCCCCAGCGCAGTTGTGGGGATACATAAATGCAACATTACTCTGCACTGATAAAATATTGGACATATAATAATAATACATGTATTCTCAAATGTTTGCCCATGAGTTAACAATACAATGCAGATTAATATGATGCTCATATAGATCTACTGCATCTGGGTCAAATACTGGTAGTTTACATATATTACATCAGATTAGTTAAGAGTCTAGATATTTGTAATAAATGGGAAACTTAACTGACCAGTCATGCAGGCGTCACATGTTTGTGTCTGGCATGTCTCTGCCTCGACATAACACCATGGTTTGGGTGCATAGCCAGTTGTACGACAATAATTGGATTCAAGATCATCGCTAAATGTCCTGCAAGCATAAAATTTACACATTCCATTCACTATGTATTTACCTGTATCAAAATGGTAACAATGCTTGAATTCATGCCAGTCATTTTCTTTAAATTGGATTGAAATGTTGTAGTGGTGGGTTGAACTTTCAGTTAATGCAATTTTTCAAATTTGCAGTAACATACCATGGTCAATTGACCAGAAGCCTTCCTGGGTTACCAACCAGTACTAACCTGAGTTCTTCCTCAAGCAGCTGACAACTTCTCTACTGGTATATGAATCAGAGGTGGTATAGTCTTCAATCAATTAAATTGTCATGGACAACATATGCCTCACCATGGTTTCGACCTTACGACCTCCAACTTGGCAGACAAGAGCTCTACCAACTGAGATTCATTGGTTGGATTGCTTTCATTTAGCTTACATTAGTTTTCTGATAATTTTCAAGAACATCTGCCTTTATACAGCCATCTTCAAATTGTGATAAAGTTACTGTAGGGTCTGCACAGGCCTGTCAGACAGGACCGGCAACTATAACTATGCTTACACTCAAATCACTAATCACAAAATTTACTCTAATGAGTCTGATAATAGGAATTTTGGAGTGAAAAATGTATGATAGTGTTAAATGAGTGCTGAATATTCTTTGTGATCCATTTCCTTTGAGATTTGTGTGTGATTATAAGATATTGGAGTAATTGATTACTCCCAAGTCTTATAATACATTCAATCCTCTTAGAAAAGTGTGCCACAAAGAATATAAACAGCACTCATTTAACATTATCACAAATTTTCCCCACTCAATATAAGTCACTGTCAGACTCATAAATTTTGTGATTTGAGTGCAGACTGCTGCGTGTAAGTAGCCATTATAATCCCATCATATAATAGTAAATCCATCATAAATGATTTGCATGATTATTTTTTTCAATGAAGAAATCATTAACCAGAAAATCAATGCCCCAGTCTCTTGTGCAAGGTTTGTGCAGTCCTCATTCTGTTGCTTTTTTAAGACAACAAAAATGTTGAGGTTGCACGCAAAATGAGGGACAGACGAGGATGAGCATTAAGCCTTTACATGGTCATTAATTATGACTCTATGAAAAATTAGTTGTTTCTACTTACACAGATTTAAATTTGTTATAAAAACAATGTGAAACTTCACTCCATGGTAGGCATGGCATAAAATCACGTGCATAATTAACAGTTCCCGAGTACTGTCCACCACTTCCCTCTCCAAGGTAACATTTATCATTATCTGTAGTTAGTATCAACATATAGATAAAATATAATGCAGAATGCTAGTAACAAAACACATACATAGTCTCAGTAAGAAAACACATACATAGTCTCAGTAACAAAACAGGCCTTAGAATATTAATTAACAGGGTGTGTGAAGTGAAGACCTCGACTTATGAACCAATAAAACATCATGACACAAGCAGTATAGACCTTGAGTTTGGTACCAAGATCCTTAAATGATATCATAATACCATTACTCCTGTGCCATTGAATAAAACTACCATTACTCCTGTGCCATTGAATAAAAATACCATTACTCCAGTGCCATTGAATAAAAATACCATTACTCCTGTGCCATTGAATAAAAATACCATTACTCCTGTGCCATTGAATAAAAATACCATAACTCCTGTGCCTTTAAATGAAAATACCATTACTCCTGTGCCATTGAATAAAAATACCATTACTCCTGTGCCATTGAATAAAAATACACATAAAACAACCCATGAAGGTACACAGATCATCAGACAAGAAATTAAGTATCAAAGGTAAACAATGAGCTGGGGCCTTATTCACAAACATTTTAAAACTGAAACTCAGACTTAGACTTAAAAATTGCAAAATTTATATTTACCAGCATTTTGCTTTCATTAAATCTAAACAAACGAAATTTGGTCTAAATAGTTGTTTGACACACTCTACACTTAAGCCATTTTTTATTCAAATCTACACTGCAATAACAATGTAAGAGCAAAAAGAACATTTAACATTTTAAAGTCTAAGTCTGAATTTCAGTCTTAAAATGTTTGTGAATAAGGCCCCTGATCTGTATACATGTACTTTGTTACCTTGAATAACTTTCACAGTCAAATTGAACCCTTTATATGATTCTTGGTCGGGTCCAGTGATGAATTCAACAGAGAGTGTATTATATTTGGTCCAGATGGTCTTCTGATAACCATCACCACAAATTCTGTAAATATAAAACAATGGATAAAACTAAACCCTTCAGTTAGAAATACAGTCAATTTTCTTGAAATACAGTATAAGTAACTGAATGGAGACAAAGTCAAGTTGTTATTACATGTGGCCTAAGTATGGTGATATCTGCATTACAAGTTTTATGTTTGTTCAATACATTCTTGTTTTCGAAACATATATTTCCTGCTATGTTATCAAAGCATGAACATTATTACATGTACATTACTACAAATAATAATAATAATGTGTCATAATGGAAACATTTACATGGATGGATTGATTGCATACTACTAGATGTGAACAGATTGAGCAAATAATTACAGTACAAGAAATAAACAAACTCACTGTATTCCCTGACTGAAGCCAGGTTGCCAATTCTTGACAACAATATACGATGTACAACTGCCACTAGATGGTGAAGAAACAGTAAATTCATTGAAATCAAGTTGCATGGTTGTTCCTTCAGGACTCTGAAAATTTACACAATGTTTTTTAATCACACATTGACATCTTCAGGATAAACTTATTGGTCATGTTTGCCAGTATAGTACTTCATTAGATTTGGTCATATAACGATACAGTAAAGTTGAAGATATGATTAAAGGGAGCTTACACCATTCTAAAGCCTGTATGTATCCTAAGCATGTGATCATTTTTACCCATATGGATGTAATATCCAACCTAACTACATTGTAATACAATCGCCCTTTCTGTACAAAAATGTGTGCTGTCAATGCACCATAAAATAACAGTTATTTACTTAACCAGTACAAACTGCTTATTTTCTCACATGTAACAAGAAATGCAAGTATTACATACAGCATCTGTTTAGATTACATAGTAAGCTCTGGAAATACATGTATCTAAGTCAATAGAGTCATTGTTAAGCAACTTAGAGTCATAAGTTTGGAGCGCAGACTCAACTCCATACAATTCTATTCTATTTCAGTGATGTAGTCCAGTCCTTTTCCATTACAATTGTTATAATAAGTGTCAAACTATCTCTCAGTTTAAGTATAATTGAACTATGATTGCCTACCGTTATATGCCAGATACAGTCCTTTATAGGGGGATAACTACCACTGGCAAAACCTGGGCTGATGAAGGTATATTCTGTATCTGTAGTTGTTAATGTTTTAACAGCTCCACAATCATCTGTAAGATATACAAGTAGCATGGTAGACAATTGTTTGAGATGTGTGAGGAAGCTTTTCAAATTACTGCAACATGTTGGAGTAATGTCGTTTTTCAACAGTGTTTCTGTTATATGTACGGCAGCCAGTTGATCTAACCAGTGTTCCTGGGTCACCAATCAGTTCCATAAGCAACTGAAAACTTCCCCACATGAATCAGAGGTGGAGGATAAATGACTGGATGTATTATATTCAGTCTACGGTATTTGTCACAGAGAACGTACACATCACCTTTCCAAATATATGACCTCCAGATTGGCAACTGGTGTTGATTGTTCTACCAACTGAGCCAACCAGCTCTCTTATAATACTCTTCCAATATAAAACACAATATAAGTCAACCTTGTGTAAATACTCGTACAGCTTCATTCAGATATTGTTTGGACACTTCATGATTGTGTTCATATGTCAGAGGCTATCACAGTACATAGAGATGCATGACAATGTTGCTTGTCCCAGTAACCACTACTAAGCCAATAGAGCACTTAAAAGTCACATAAGGTTGAATACAGCATCTAATATAATGATTTCCCCTCATGTGAGTCAGTTGAGAAAGATGTCAGTCATGTAACTGCACAAGCACAAGACAAGGACCAAAAGCATCACTTGGATCAACTTACCATTCCAAACTATGATAAAACTGATCATAAACTATCACTGTTACTAGTAAGAATAATACCTACCATTGTTGAGAGGAAAGTATACACAATAAAAGGTGTAATAGTGAGTGCCAGAAAGATTGTCATTCAGTTTCGGGTAAGTGCCAGTTTTAACTATGTCCTCAGTGGGCTGGAATGTGTACTGCGATTGTACAACATAGCGATCTGGGGAAATACACAAAACAAACAAGATAACATGAAGTATAAACATGTTGATAAAGTGAAAAATGTGGAGCAATAAGGAGCATATACACAAATCAGAATGTCTTCCTCTGACAAATCTTGGCAAAGGGAGGAGGCATACAACAACAACTGTACCCCAGGGTACACATCAATGAAGGTGACAGAATGCAATACAGTTAAGGACAAGACAACTATATAGTGCTGTTTGGCTGACCATAATATATCAAATCAGTGTGAGTATTTTGTTGATTTTTATATATGTACATTCCTGTGGGATGTTTTATTATAGATTTAAATTAACATTGTGAGTATAACAAATTGTGCTTTTTCCTCAAATCTATTTCTTCAAGGGATGTAATACATTGTTACAAATGGATAAGTGCATTACAAAGAGACATTTCAAGGGACACAAGATGTACACAAGTGACTAGAATATATATTCAATTGAATATTCATTTCTTTTGACAATTAAGAAATCAGGAATATAAAAACTTAGGCCTCATTAACAAAATATTGTGATATCAGGTCAAAACAATTTTAAACAAGAAATATCTTTAAAAAAGATGGTCGGCGCAACTTGAAGTTTGCAAATTGGTTGCACTCTCTAGGTTAAATTTTGTTGTACAACATAAAAAATACCCAAATGTCATTCAATTACGATATACTACAAATACTCCGAGACCTGTAAGGGGAGATCACTGCGTTTGAGACTGCATCAATCGTAACTTCTTGGTGGTATTCGGCAGAGCCAATAATGCCGAGGTGTTCCGAATGAGACGGCATAATAAATAACTCCGTAGTGTGATCATAGACACAGTATAGTCAGTTTCAATATAGTTCAACATTACCTATTGCGTAAGTCGTAAACTCACACATCCATGTTAATAAACTTGTAACATAGCGATTTATCTGATTAAAAGAATATAAATGTTCGCGACTGGTACATAAAACCAAGACAGTCTTCTTAATTCCAACACCAGAGAATTCCCCGTGGTGATGAATGACAAGGCTACTTACTGGATAAATCTTGAAATACACTATAGAAAATGTTAACCAATCTGCTTCAAGGTTACAACTATTTTTAAATTGAAGAGAAATTGCGCGAAATTGCCTTGGTGGTTAACGTAAGATTTGATTGGTTTACACAACACTGAATATGTAATTAGCAAAACCATGTTAGTACGGCTGTGCCGAAAAAACAAATCATTCAACAATACATTATAAAAGTTTTCCTTGACTCAGCTTATGACTTGATACGTTTATTGTGTCATAGCTACTACTATAGGGAGGCAAAGTGGTTGAGGGGTGGAGTGACTGATCATAAGTATATTTTAGTTGTGAGAACTTAAATTGTTTCACAATCGATGTAAAATAAATAAGTTTAAACTACTACAATAAAATTAACAAGGAACAACCTTACCTTTCACCTGCTGGCATCCACTCCCTGATCGATATAGGATAAATGTACCATCCAATGGCAAATCTATTTCCTCACGATAGTCATAGTCATTTCTACAACAGAAATAGAACTCAAATATTTGATCGTGAGTTCCATCTGGTAACACTCCAGTGTTCTCTGTCACAGCCTGTTGACCTATTGCCTGTATGTAACCTTCTTCAAAACCTGTCCATGAAAACATAAATAATGTAGTGTATTTTGATGGGTATGAATTAACAAGAACCAACCAGTAAGGGGATCTAAGTACAGCTTCAAACAAGCCGAAAAAACTAATGTGCTGACAATTACCATGTTATGAAATTTGAATGTAAATTGTAGTTTGTGATGCAGCATATTGAGTAATTTATAAATGATAAGTAGAAATATGTCATAAGGACACAGGTGCCCCACTGTTCTCAATTAAGGGGTATAACTCTGCTTATTAAAACAACTGAAAATACAGGTACATGTATGCTGTTTCATGTGATGACTAATATTCCTAGTTTCATTCCTCTAGGTCAAATGGTTTTTGAGATTTTTAAGACTGTCAGATGGACAGACGGATTGATGGAAAGACAGTAAACAGTAAAAGAGCCACCCCCCCATTGGTGGGCCCAGTACAAAAAATGATGTAAGAATTTGAAATCAGCAAATTTATGAAGTATTACAGACCTGTTGGGCAGCTTCCACCAACACGGAGAATGCAGTATTGACCTGGCGGCCAATCACCACTGCCTGAAGCACTATCCTTTGTGCATACATCAAGTAACAACTTTCCAGCAGTATATCTGAATAAATGTATAAATCATGCTGAATATCTGTCAAAATGTACATTGTCACAAACTAGAGAAGTTAATTACTGCATTACCAGGAATTCCATTCAGCAATTTCAAAATAGGAATAAATCTGATGAAAAGGTAGGAAAAAATAGGGGCAATGGCCAAAAAAGTAGGAGTTCAAACATGGAATAAGTAAGGTGGCGTATTTCTGCTTAATTAACTAGATAATTATGTGGTTACCAAGATAAGTATCGTGAGTTTTATCTGGTATGAAAATTTTTAGTTTGTTGCTCTAGAGATTAGTAAAATTGATTGGAATTTATGCAACAGGAAGCATGATACTGTTGTTGAAGAGTTGTTGCCCAATAAAGGCCTGGTCTGGAGATAGCACAATGTACAGTAAAACCTCATTTAAAGACCACTTAAGAACACAATTGTCAAGTCCATTTTCACCGTTTTGCTCTTTTTTCAACCTCAAAATTAAGACCACCTGATTATTAAGACCAGTTTCCAAGGGTCCCAAGCAAGGTCTTATTATTTTTCCTCTATTTTTACTTGCTATAATATGTTCACTTACCCAGGGGATATATATTGATATGATCCAGTTGGTCTGTTTACTTTTGAATTTTTAGCATACTGCGTCATACTACCGTTGCTGAACCCAGAAGGACATGTGCCCCCCAGTGGCTTCACTAACGAATACATTCCAGATGGATAGTTGGTCTGTGTTTCTGTAATTTAAACCAGAAATGAATACCGTACAAGGGGTTAACTTGTAACACAACACAAAATGTTTACAAATTTAACGAATTCAAGAGTCATGAAATATATGCCAGCATAAATTTCCTCATGCACAGAAACATGTTTTTACATACTTGTCTACTCATTGAAGCAATATTCATTACTATGATTTGCAAACATTTTAACTTTCAAAATGTCTGAAATTTGTAAAAAAACTTTCTGATTTGCAAAAATATCAATTTATAAAAACATTATAATGATACATAATTTTTATGTTCTAAAGATAGTTAATTGAATTTCTTACATATCTGGTTAGTGCAGTATAGCCTGCCAACTCTCCTGAACACCACCCTTTGGGAGATTCAAAGTTTGACTGTTGTTGAAAGGTTGTTGTTCTATAGAGGTTAATATGGTTACATTTTTTTACTAAAGGAATAGTTGTATTGAACAGCCATCATCTTTAAATGGCCACATTTGATTTATCTCTGGACTGGCAGCTTGAGACAGGTTTGACTGCAGGTAGAATAATGTATACACTGAACTACTTACCAATGCTGGCTTTAGTGGTACACCCGGTACCTGGATTCAAACCTTTTGGACAAATACAGGTGCAAACGTTGTTAACAATGGAGCGATAACCATCATTAACACAGTTAGGAGCGGCAGAACAGTCATATTCAGCTAAAATAGAGAGAGAAAAGTTACAATGGCCATTTTTTATAGTACTGGTACTGACGCTGCACAAGGTGGTGTCGTCAAAATTCAGAAATGAAATGCTTAAGGGTCGCAACAAATAAAATATTTATAGTAAATTGTAATCACTCAGCATTTCAATGAGATTAGAATAATAACATTTAAATATTGATGCTGTTTGTGAAAAAAGAAATATGACTAAAGTCATGCATTTTGGGTCAAACACGATGATACGCAATAAACATGGACACAAACTGCACCAAATTCCTACCTTCCTCTCCACATATAATATATGTATCTATCAACTTTCAGAACAATGTCTCATTTCTAATTAACATTATTGAGCAGAAACAATGTTTCTATTGTGTAGGAACAGCTAGTGACCTTGACCTGAGCATCCAACTAATCAATCGCTAACAGCCTCTCCAAATTAGCCAATGGACTTAGTTTCATAAAAATGTATCTTTCCTAAAGTTAATGAGCAGATTCTTTATTTTTAGTACATGTCGTAACTATTTACCTTGACCTTGACCCAAGCAGCCAAAATAAGCAATCCAATCTGTTTTCTCCAAATGAGTTACCATAGTGCAGTACTAAGTTTGACTAAAATACCTCAATCCTAATTAACATTATTCAGTACAAACAACCAGCTGTCTGAACCAACCTGCCCACTTGCCTACCAAACAACACACGCTATCAGATTTCATTCCCCCAAAAAACTTGTCACATATGTAAGCAAACTTTTCAAACTTGTCCAACAGCGGAACATAGCATAGTGGGTAATTTCATTTCACACAGAAAATTTTACTATTCAAATCTAGAAACAATTATATAACAGAAGCATTGAAAACACCAACATTATTAAAACATGATAACATATCTGTGACAGGAATTATCTTGTTAAATTATCATATGATTGTCAGAGGATTGATCAAGTGGGTTAAAGGTCTTGTATTATACTTACCAAGGCAACCACTAAACATCTGTATATCTCGGAAGTTATAATACCAGTTTTGGTTATTGCTGAGCAGGTATCTATCATCGACTTCATCTAACAATGTTATTGCAGCTGCTTTATTCTTACTGAAACTCTGAATTATAATTAAATTTAATTGACATGTCATAACTGGCACACATTCTTCACTTATAAAGCACATTATATGGTAAGATACATGTATATTGATAGTTTCTCTTTACTTGTCGACAGTAAAACTCTACAGTTACAATACATAGATATGAATTAAGTGGTAAAGTTGAAGGCATGGAAATGTTTGTGATTTTTGGAATGTCATGAAAACATTTGCCAGTATAGCTTTCCTCACTCACATTAGTACCTTTTACTGCTGAACAATAACCAGATGCGAAGCTAAGCTTTTTTGAAGGTACGCGCAATAATAATAATTGGGGTTCAAAGGGGCGGTTAACGTTTTTATAGAAAAGGAACCTACCTATTTGTATAGCAAAACTGAGTTTTGTATAACTCACTTTGATTACTGCAGGGAAAAAAGTGTTTGTTCAAATATAAGGAAATGAGGCTCTATCTATTGTACGTTTTAAGCTGTTATCTTCTCACAAATTCAAAATATAGGGCCTTCAAGCTTTTTATTTAATTTTTAGCCTCCAATATTTTTTGATTATGATGACGAATTGTATGCACATGCTTGTTGTGCATAACGGCAGCTATGCCACTGATAACAACATGATTTCAGTGATTTTCAAACATTAATAAACATGAAAAGTCTGAAATCACTGATTTGCAAACTTTTTGATTTGCGAACATATCCTCTTATACAGAAGTTAATGTTTAGCTAAATACAGTTGACTTTCGTTATGTTGAACTCGCTTAAGACGAATTTTCCGTTACCTCAAAGCTTTTCTAATGTCCTGATTTTATCCATCTTTGTCTGTATGAAATTCTATCTGTTAAGATGATTTTTTGTATTTAGAGAATGATATATCAAGCATTATCTAGTCGAATTTTCGTCAAGACAAACTATTTTCTGCGGTCCCGAGAAATTTGACACAACAAGAGTTGACTGAAGGATATCAAATTTTGTTTACCTTTTCACCATAATGCATGAAAGCATTGGGATCGTATGTTGATGAGTTGAAGTTGTAAGTATAAAATGAACTTAAATAATCAAAAAGT
This sequence comes from Mactromeris polynyma, assembly GCA_032209605.1. Lineage (NCBI taxonomy): Eukaryota > Metazoa > Mollusca > Bivalvia > Venerida > Mactridae > Mactromeris > Mactromeris polynyma. Next base: position 33,426,155 of record JASFXZ010000001.1, on the reverse strand, counting down.
TTCAGATTGCCTGAAATAAATCAAAATACATGTAATAAAGATTTATGCAGTCATATATGTTTGCATGCATTGACTACACACCTTCAAGTAGTAATTTAAAGACAGTTTCTTTACAGGATTAATTAAGGAACAATCTTAACGTAATGTAAAATCAGGAAAGTTTGGTAGACATTAATTTTTCGCTATTTTTGCATTAGGTTTATATTCATGAAGACAAATGCTCACAAATATTGTTACATTTATTTTACAACTGAACTGAAGAAAGTAGAAATTTGTAACCTAACATGCGATACCTTCAGTTCACATACATATATACTTTTATTACCTCCAAGGTAGGAGACCACATAAGGTGCACACATGTTGTGATGGAGATGTACAACATAATTATGCATATATACATACAAACATACAAACAAATTGCCAAATTCTCGTCATTTCTACCATTTTGTACCAAGATCAAAATGAATTCATCAGCAAAGGTTGCCAGATATTTTGAATACTGTAAGAAAGCTGAAAACTGTTTATCCAGTCAATTCAAAAATTCGTTGAGAATACCATTAAATTGTACACTAATTGTCTATTGGTCAATATTCTTCAAGACATGTTTTCATTGGCCAACTTCTTCACAACTCTTCGAAAATAAATAAAAACAGACTCTACCTGTTGGGATATTCTCTTCATGAAATAGAGTGGAACCAATGCTTCGAGCATCATCTTGTTCATGACTCAAACCAAGTAGATGACCTATCTCATGTACAGCAGTATACTACAAATAGGAATAAAACATTCATCACACATACTTTATCATCACACCCATGTTTTGTCTGGCTTACCTAACCAAGCAATGTTGCCGGGAACCCATTTTGTAATAAAAATCTGTTTTGTAATAAGAATTTGGAAGTTGACAGAAACGTCTTATTTCATCATGCAATAACTGGAAACCAGTCTACAACTGTGAAATATGTCTTACAAGTCTGAAAACAACTATAAAGACATTATTTTAACAGACAGACAGACGGACAGACGGACGGACAGATGATGGACAAAGACTGATCAGAAAAGCTAAAAGCATGACATTGTTCTCTTCTCTGATGGTCATAATTATGGTAGCTTACAACATTTTTCTGAACTGAAAGTAGCTGATTTTAGGAATCAAAGGAAATGTATGGATTTTCAATGAACTTGAGTCAAAATTCTGATAGATCAGAGATAACTGAACTAAAATACTTAACAAGGCTCAAGTCAACTTAGTATGATGATCATGATATGTCAATGTTTTACTGACTGTAACTACTTGCATAAATAAATAACCTACCGCACCACATGGCTGAACGGTTCTTGAACCATTTGATCTACCTACAGGTGAAGAACAGCTGTAAGGAAAAATTGCATCATGTTTGGGAAATAAAATATTCAGAATGTAGAGAAATACCCTAACAGATTTAGTTACATTATATATTTTGATTGTTTTAATGGCTTTAATTAAAGTCGGATATTTGTTCTTACTTTTTGTTTTACTAGCTACGTAAACCCTATCTTGTATTAAAACCACTTGAAGGCCATAAATACCCTTAACGTGTCAGTCTTATTTTTGGAATGGTATGTTCTGTTTCCTTATAGAGTAGTATTTATTAGTTTTGTGTATACATGTACGTATGTGTTGATTCTCTGGTACTTTACTTCATCCACTTCAACAATTACATCAGTGGATGTACAACATTCAGCTTTAGAAAGCAATAACGTATGATTTAACAAATGACTGGAACTACCTAAGTTTCAAATAATATAATGCACTAGTTGTTACTAAACAAATGGAATACTCCTATCTAACAAGAGGGCCATGGTGGCCCTATATCGCTCACCTGAGTACATTGCCATGTTGACTTCAAGAGAGTCCAAGAGGATTTTAAATGATTTGACCTTGTAACCTACTTTTTTACCCAACATGACCCATTACCACACTGGACTTGCATTTAATAAAGACAAACATTCTGATCAAGTTTTATGTAGTTCCATTAGAAAATGCAGCCTCCCGAGAATCCACAAAGATTTTCAATCATTTGATCCTGTAACCTAGTTTTTGACATCAGATGACCCAGTTTCAATCATGACCTAAATCTTATAAAGGCAAACATTTTGAACATTCCTCATGTAGATAAAGTAAAAAATGTTATCTCTGGAGTGTTAACAAGGTTTTACTATAATTTGACCTAGTGACCTAGTTTTTCATTCCAGATGACCCAGTTTCGAAATTGGCCTAGATGTCATTGAGACAAACATTCTGAACAAGTTCCATGCAGATCAGGTAAAAGACGTTATCTCTATAATGTTAACAATTGTTGATGATGACGGGCTCAGGTGAGCTAAAAATAAAACAGGCCGTTCGAACAATTCTAAAAATAAAACTGACTGGTCAAACAAATTAAAATAAAACTGACTGGTCAAAACAAATCTGTCAAAATATGATTTAGAAAATATTTATGAAGATTCCAGCAACATTGCTTGATATATGAGGATGTTAGTCTCAACAAATCAATTTATAAATGATGGCTACAAGATGAACAGAATGGCGACATGCTTATAAACCACGTTTTTGCCAAATTTGAATAAAAGTGTCCTCATTGAAACTTTAATACACTCTTACACTTTAAAACCTGATTTCGTGACGACAGTTTTGCTTCTAGCAATGTCTCTTTATTAACACAGATTAAATCGTTTAAGTGTTTAAATCCTTATAATTCAATCTCTTTACATGTTCCAGAGTTTACACTTAAAATCTATTTTTAGCTCATGTGATCTATTTATGCAACATACCCTAATAACTTATGCAACTTCGAAAGAGGCCCACCAAAGGATCATTCCTGTGAAGTTTGGACAAACGCCTGACGCACACTGCACGGCGACGGATGACGGACATCCAACGACCCTAAAAGCTTCATGCTCCGGTGACCACACAAAAGACACACATTACGGGCATGGCAAACTAAACATTCTATTGGTAGAGGATGAATTCTTGTTTAATAAATACATGAACCTACCTAGAAGATTCTATAAAGTTTGCATAGCTCCAATGTGGCAAGTTCCATTGCGAATTATCACCCAAAGTTGCACCTGCGGCATATTGTTGAAATCGGAAACCGGTGTACTTCTCATACAAATGGAGGGCAAAACCAATCTTTGTAGTGTAAATGTTGTCTGTAAACAAAATAGAATTGCAGCATTGGTGAGGAATCATTTAAATTAGATGCTATTGATTCAAAACATAGCAATTGATATCATTCTTGCAAATGATATTACTAAAAATTAGAGAAGCACAGTGATTGAGGAGTTGAGTACCTAACTCCTACTCCAAAGGTCAAGAGATCAAGTCCAATGTTGAGTGGGGTTTGTTCTTAAACTTCATAATCCCAGCATTTGGTTACTAACTCAGGAAGCAGTAACAGTGATTAGCATTGTTACAAAATCAATGAAAAATAAGTAACGTAAATGATATCACTTCATACTGGGTGTGTTTAAAACATACTTGTAATCACAATTTAGGAAGTAAAACATATCAGCTCAATGAACAATACAGTATGGAATGAAACACATGTTCAGCCATTTAACTTGTTCTTGACCTGGGCGAATTCTGTTGGCCTTAGTGACCTTTAATTCCTTTAATTTGATGTAACTCTAATCATTGATCAAACAGTCCTAGCAAGTAGATATTTTATGTGGTTTAACGATATTTTTCAACATGTTTGTGGTATGGCAGTCAGTTGACCTTACCAGTTGATTATTGCATTATCAATCAGTGCTGACTTGCCCTTCTGCAAGCGACTGACCACTTCTCCATGTGAAACAAAGGTGAAGGACAAATGATCATTGATACAGAAGGACATGACCAGTCCTGTCAGGTTTAACACGTCCGCTTTCCCTCAGTCAGTAACTGGGTCAGCCCATTTCTCACTCTGTGGAAATCTGGATGGGGTAAAAATTCATCTCCACATCGGAAATCAAACCCAGACTTCCCAGGTGATAGTCCAGCACTTTACCAACTGAGTTAATCAGGCAGGATTCTAGTAATTTGAATCTTACCTTGATACGCTCCAAAGAAGATATATGGTACAATGCATTTTTCCCATGCCTGTCTGGTTTTCTTTATGACGGATCGTTTTTGACGTCCATGATCAGATCCTCTGCCCGTTTCTAAGTTGTCCTGCAAAGTTTGCAGGTAATATTTTCCGTAAAAAATGCTTTTTTTATCATGGATGCCAGAGCAAAGAAAGCAGGATGCAAGACTCGAGAAAGTACATCTTCAGCAATTCCTGACATGTTGCCCTGCCCTCGCTGTGACAGAACATTCATACTATGTATTGGCCTAGTAAGCAATCTCCAAACCCACAGACCCCAAGATGGCATAGGCATATGATGATGAAGATCGTCGTCTGGAGGAATGAACGACAACAGATGCATTATTCTACATCAGGATATGAAACTTTATTTACCATGCAAAACATATCATGAATTTTAACAAGAGAGTCATGATGACCCGGTATAGCTCACACAAGTACCAGTTTTACTGGATAAAATGCTTTTGTATTCTATACATACAAGCCAAAGCCTCTCGTATTCATGTTTTTGTGACAGATCAAAATTATGTTACTAAACTCTGTAGGGGTCACTAAATGACGATTTCCATCATTGGTCCCTCAGTGCATATATTTGACGCTTTTGTCACGGCAACCTGAATTCTACACTGATCTAGTTCATGTTATCTATTCGGTAGATGATCATGTATGGAACATTCCTGTCATGTTTGATGATGTTGCAGCTGTCGGGATATATTGTTTGAAGCAATCAATTATTGAATAGGGCGTTTTGCCAATATTTTGGACAGATGACCCATGCCCCTGACATTGGTTAATTTAAGCGGAATTTGGGTAAAAAATGGGAGAACTTGTTAAATAAAAAAAATACAATTTGTAAATGTACAAATTAATGATTCAGAATACACCATTGTTCTTTAACACTGTTGAACAATGTAACACTACACAGCTAAATCCCGAGGTACCATGTTCTGAAACACTTCAATAAAAAATAGTTCCGAATACAGTTTGGAATAGTTGTCCAAAATTGGGGGGAAAAAGATACTTGCTTCAATGGGAATATGACCAAATTATGGCTGTAAAATGAACAAAATAAGCCGCGTTGACAGGCATCATTATTGCAGGAGATGATGAGACTGACGCCAACTATGGTGGCATATTAGCATGATAGCGTTCGCGAATTGTTTCGTGTTAACCACTTAATTATTGCGATAATTATCTAGCTATCTAGTTAATATTCGTGATACATTTTCGGTAAGATAAATATCATAAGACTAGAAACAGGCTTGAAAGTGCCCAGAACTTCCATCTCTTACAGAAGAACAATGATCGATACCAGCAGCTCACCCATGAACATATAACGCTCAGATGTGCAAACAACGTGAAATATAACTTACAAGGTAAGTCTATATAACAATGTCAGGTGATTTTATGTTAAATGTGTTGTGTTATCTACATGTACGAGTAATGTTAAGTTCATGAACAATGCTTTCCGTTTCATCATATTGCTCAGTAGACTATTGGACTTACTGCAATCAACACCTCATTTTTCCAGTTAATAGACGCACAACAAATAATGTGAGGTTTCTTAAATAAAAATAGATTCAAATGATATATACTGTTGTCCCCTTTAATATTGCATAAAATTTGAAATAACGAAAGACATTTTTCATTCATTAAATTGAATTGACTTTTTTCGTAATGGGGCTTTACCCCACATAAACATCCATGGTCATGTGGTGACAATTCCAGTTGTTAAAGTGGAGGAAAATCCCTGGCGTAGAACCTCCGACTTTCCATAAGCCAGCTGGATAGCTTCTTCACATACAAAGTATATATCTTGTGTGGTATCGAGCCCACAGCAGTGAGGGGCAAATGTTTTGAAGTCAGTGACAACAATCACTTGGCCATGGAAGCTCATAAATGTCCTATTGTCATTATCATGAATTGCAAGAAATGTTTAATATGTTCAAGTTTTAAGTTGCTTTTGATTGATTGTAATAACTTACACAGCTGCGGTTTTGAAATAGGAATATTACTGATATATTTGCAACAGTGTGCGTTACATGTCTGACACGGGATATTGAAATAAAAACTAGTAGAACTCAACAAGCATTTCATCATATATTTTTTAGCGTGACCCACCAATAAAGGTCAATGCTGACAGGAGAAGCCCACATATGTAGTGCCAACAAGATTACTTTCTTTATATTCGAAAGAACACTATTATACACAATTTGTTTGTCCATTTTGTAAGTAAACAAACACACGCAAATATAATTCATATAGCTAAAGCATCATTGAGAATACTGTAATCATGTATTCCTCTGAATTTGTCGAAAAAAGCCACTTGTAATATATTTACTTTAAAAAACACTTTAGTACAACACTGGATGGAGCCCGTTTAACATTTTTACATTCAGATTGGCCAGATACATCTTGAAGACCTTATGTTTAAAGGTCAATGTAATAATGACAAAACGGCGACAGAACAATAACTACATTATTTAACAAACAGCATAAACAAAATATGGACTGTATGATAATAGGGTGCATTGTATGCTTACCTGGGACTGATGAGAATATATCACCATGGAAACCGATACCAATACTGTCATACGCAACACAAATCGCCACATATTGCTAAATGAAACAAAGGATCGTTATAATGACTAGATTATCTAGAAATATAATTGGCTTTCTTCAGTAGTGCATAATTTATAATAAAATTCTTTCACGATATAACTTTTTCTAGCGAATTATTTACGACAAAAAATGTGTACTCACTTAACTCAATCAAGAGGCATAAGTCTGCCCTTACTGAACAATCCATGCGAAAACATCAAGGAGCGCAATTTCATGTGATTATTAAACATTCCTTAGAAGTTTCATTATTCCAGGTCAAACAGTATTTTAGATATGAGCAACACACACTTAAATTGGACGCACACACATAACAACTGAGGGATAATCAAGTGTAATTCCAACCACTTAATGGGGACTTAAAAGTTATATTTCAGTGTGGTTCGCGAGCATTAATTACTACTTATTTTGTTGCTGTTACATTACTGGGTACAATTTTAGACGCTGCGTTCGTTGCATTCTGGATAAATGGAAAAATACTGTATTACATTTTCTTTTCACATTGAGTATTGCTATTTTTGTGTCTTTCAAATTTAAGAAAAACAAGAATTTGTTTTCATATTTACTGAGCACAGAACGCTCATTTTATTCTGCCCGATACGAGAAATCCGATAAACCGGGTGTAATGCATTTTAGTTTTTTTAAATGACTTTACATCATATTGTGGCATTTTTCTAATACAACAACGAATCCAGTACAATTATTTGCAACTATACATGTGATTGCAAACAATGTCCTAAATAAACAACATATCCGTTATATACAAAACATTATAAAATGCTAATAGCAAAATAAAAGAACAATGTTGACAATATATATATACATATGCTACATCGTCAAGCTTTGTTGTGTCACATATAGACCGTGCCGCATATAGTTCGCGCACGAACTAAATGTGTCACGCATATAGTTCGTGGCGAGGCGAACTCTATGCGGCGAAAAGGCATGGTCATACCGCATATAGTTATTTTATGTATTGTCCTATTGAAAGTCATCATCATTATCATCTGTTCTAATTTAAATAATACACGTTTCCTCAAACTGCCATATACACATTGAAAAAGAATATTACTGTGTGCCTCCTGACATATATTCCCCACATCAGACAGAGGACAAATCCTCTGCACCAGTGCGGGGTATGTTTAATAAAATAACAGAAAACAACATGCTAAAATGAAATAAATGGTTTGGTTTAGTGTTGCTTGATTAAAATTCTACTAACAGCTTCGAGCAGATAAAAGCGAGTAACCATTAACATAGTATATGATCACATCGCCAGAGCCGGGGATCAAACCCGTGACCTTCGGACTTGAATTTTAGTGCGATGCCGGATGCGCTAGACGGGGATTCGTGATAAATCATTATTATAATTATTATTATCCTAACAGATAACACCAATATGCGTAAGCAGTTTACATGCTTTGGTCGCAATTAATATAAATGTTTAAAACGTGTTTAAACTTATTATTTCTGTGAGGTTTCTTTAAAATCCACAATTTTGTCGAAGCGCTAACAAACATCTACATTTGTACATTAAAGGGTCATAACTCATTCGACCGACAGTGGTTGAGGAGCTTTAATACATAAGTCAGCTTATCTCCTTATCAAATTTAACTTTTTTGATATTGTGTATCTTATTCAAATACACATTTTAAATAACATCTTTAAGAGAAGTGAGCTTAATGCGGCGTCGAGGCACATGTCCACCGCATAAAGCTAACGTGAACTTAATGCGGCGCTCTTCGCCGCATATAGTTCACGCATGAACTTAATGCTTTTCGCCCGGACTATATTCTGGCACTACAAAGCTTAACGTTTCCTGAGAAAATCCGAAAATATTTCCATAGAAAACAAATAACAAGCGCTATGCATAGGTAGTGGGGTCAAAATACCATCACAAAAATGACATCGTTTATAATATAAGAATGCTCGCAAACTGTTGAATTCAAAATAGAAATTTAAACCGACTGTTGCACCCACTGTGGGAAGATTCTTCAGTTTACAATGTATTTATATACATGGAAATTGAAATCTAGAACAATTTGTGAATATTAAATCCCTAAAATTCATTTGAGCTAAAATAATGAAAGTAAGTTAAATGTACCAGACAAATAGAAGTGTGTGTAATGAATTTATGTCTGGCAGAGTGAACATCTTTACAATTATATTCATCTATGAAAATATAACTTAAAACTGACTATTAAAATTTACAATGTTTCTAACGACAATGGTATGTTACATTTGCATAAAGGTAATGTTACAAACAAAAGTGTGTTGACAATCATTTTGAATGTATTAATAGATAATATTAACAAAGTGGCAAAGATATAATAAAAGAAGAATGTAAGATATAATTTACCTGTGTATCGAGATCTACAACTGCACAATGCCTGAATGTTCCCTCAAGACAGGGCATCAGCTTGTTCCTACGAGTATCAGACAATATATACCACTACTACTGTACAAAGTCACACCCACTAAACCTTCAGTACTTGTACCGCCTACCAGTCAATATTCCTCGATATTATAATACGTGCTGTTGGAAGTGCCATTAACTATTGTATATGGGCAAACAAAAATTGTCATGTCAAGAAGTGAATTGGCGAGTTTTGATGTTTCGAGAGCAAATATGTTAGTGAATCACCATATTGAGTATTGTTGAATTTAATAGTAAATTATATCGAAATGTATTTCTGTGAGTGAGGATACTTGGCCATGCAGATATTTTGGCGACACCCTCGAATTCACGAAATTGTCAATCATGTCCATGTCACAAACTTTACTACTTACACAATATTTACATGCATCATGTTTTGGGCCGTGCCCACTAGGACCAACAGCCAATGTATGGTTTGTTTGCTTCACTATTTGGGTAACAGGTATCACCTGGAGTCAGAGACTTGAATGAATCATTCATATTTTATGTTGTCCATCTCTTCAAAGAACCATCCCATATTCCCACATATTCTTGAAATAATTTTAATATTCCAGCTGTCCATTGTGACAGGAAACAGAATTAATGTACTCACAACGACTTGTATGTTAGTGATCTAGAATTAACGAGAATCTCCTCTTACCAATCATTAATCTACACACCAATAAAGACTGAACGTACCACAATACAGTGAAACCTCAATAATAAGACCACCATTGGTTCTACAGAAAGTTGGTCTTAGTTATGTAGTGGTAAAATTATCAAGTTAAAATGTAGAAGACAAATTAGAAACAGGTCCTTAAATATACGGTCTTACTAATGAGGTGGTTCTAATTTTAAGATGGTCCTTAGGTGAGGTTTTACTGTATGTTTATACGAAATGAATGTATACTTCTTGTCTTGATGAGGAACTTGCATATCATTCCAGCATAATACAATTTTAATTTCCTTAAGTGAAAGAAAGGAGCTGGAACACGAAACATTCTCATTAGTATCAAATTTGATGCAACAACCAGCGACAGATACCAATGATGAAACAGTTTTATGATTTTATCACAAAAGGTGACAATCCACTTTATCCTAATATCACAAATATTGTATTGGCAATATTCAATCCATCATTATATAGCCTATCTTCACAGTATATCAATCAAAATACACATTTCTTACAGCAAGAGAGCCATGATTGTCCTGATACATTTACCTAAGTTTGACAGACCAAACACAATATACTATAAAAGTGACCATGATTTTTAGACGAATTAAAATAATTTGAACATTCTTGGTGGAGTGTCATCCAAGGAACATTTGTGCAAACATTCTTAAAAATCGGACATGTAGTTTCTAACAAGATTTTAAAATTTCAACAATATACCAAATGATATGGCATGGCAGCAAACATTATTTCAAAATCAGACACGTACTTTCTGACAAGACATATAAATAGAGAGACCACACACATCTCCCCGCCGTGGTTATACTTTTGTAAGAATCAGAATAATCTGAACAATCTTGGTAGAATGTCACCCAAGAAACTTTGTGAAAATGATTTTCAAAATCAGACCATTAGTTAAAATGTGGTAAGTATTTTTATGTTTTCATTATATATGTGTACTGATCTAAGACACGACCCCTTGCAGCATTGGTTTTTGACATATCAACATAATTTGAACAATCTTCGTAGACGGTCAATAAGGAACATTTCTGTAAAAGTACAAACAATCTGATCAATAGTTTTTCTGTTCTCAACTGACTTGGTATTTGGACAAATCAAATTTCTTTGAGCAATTTTATGAAAGACAATGCCAGGAAGCTTCCAAATTTGATATTATTCTAGCCATAGGCATATGAGAACGCTGTTTGCAGAAAATACTATGTGCTAATGTGAGCTAACATATAACAATGCTAGTTTATACACTAAACAAAATAAGAAACTTCCGCGAAGTTTGCTGGAACATAGCCGGATGAAAACAAATCGGGGGAATCATTGTTATATACGCGTTTAAAGAGTGTTTCATGATGCATCGTTTGGTGCAAAAAATGATGGCCAAAGGTTAACAGAAAATGGGGTAAATTTTGACCAAGTGAGGTAGGGGTTAAAAACAAAATAACACTTAATGACGGGTATGACCACCTCTTGAGTTGACCACTGCAGTGCATCGCCGGCGAATAGAATTGACTATAGTGTTGATTTCTGCCTATGGAATATTGTTCCATACCTGAATGAGCGCTTGACGAAGTTCGTTGACGTTAGCAGTTTGGTGGGGACGACACCTCACTCGTATGCCCAGAATATCCCAGACGTACTCGATTGGGTTGAGATCAGGACTTTTAGCTGGCCAGTCATCAATGAAATCAATGTTATTTGATATAAGAAAATTTACAGTGTCTCTAGCTGTTTGAGATGTGGCATTATCATGCTGAAAACTCGAGATGTTGGCGTTGTTATGGAACAGAAGAATGACGTGATGAGCGAGAATGTCATCGCGGTTACGTTGAGCATTCAAATTGCCATTAATGACGTCTAGTGGTGAACGATAACCCAGGGCAATGGCTGCCCAAACCATGACAGAACCCCCACTTCCGCAACGATCTCGTTCAAGAACACAACAGTCAGCAACTGTAGACGCGCACCCTGCCATCACCACGATGTAAACAAAATCTGGATTTATCCGAAAAAAGAACGGTATTCCAGGGGGGCGTTTTATTAAATTTCGTACGAACGTTTTTATCGTACTTACTTCGTACGAACTATTTTACGAAGCTTAATAAAACGCCCCCCAGCGTCGTCGTGTCCATCGAGTGTGTACACGTGCCGAAATAAGACGATTTACACGATGACGTTGCGTTAAAACGCATCCGACGTAAGGACGTCGTCCGTGTAAACCGTTCTCCCGCAGACGATTACGAACAGTTTGCCCACTAATTCGGTTATTATGAAGCCTAGGTGTGTTGGCATACAAAAAATGCTACAATGTAAATGATGTTAATTTATTTACAATTTTTGAAGCGTATTCGTTCACTTGACAACAATGTCAGTAAGACAAGTAAAACAAATTGACCGAATACCACACGGGACATGTTGAACAATTCATGCACGTGCAAATCGAGTTTCACGTTGTTGACGATAAACAGTGCAAACATAATCGCTCAAATTCATGAATCTTGATAACACAGGTCATGGCTAATATTACATATCTACTTTCTTTACGCAATGCTTTCTTTAACACAACAAACACTATGAGTACAAATCGGACGTTACTTTTTTTGTTCAGTGTATATGGTATAATTTTTCACCCAATGTACCAGTTTGTAAGACCGGTGAAATACATGTTCACATTAGTAGCATTTTTCGGCGCAGCCGTACTAACATGGTTTTGCTAGGCAATTTCTCTTCAACCGAACAACGTTTGTAACCTTGACGCGGATTGGTTAACACGCTCGATAAAGGTTACGTTAATTACCGTAATACACTCAATTTCGGTGAATTTACCGAAATCCATTTTGGACCTGGAGTGACCAGCAAGCGTAACATCTCGTCATTTTTTTTATTTTGCACAACAAATCTAAACCTTCAAATTGCGCCGATCATCTTTTTCGGCGCAGCCGTACTAACATGGTTTTGCTATGTGCATATCAGCATTTTGTAAATCAATCAAATCTTACGTTAACCACCAAGGCAATTTCTCTTCAACTGAAAAATATTTGTAACATTGACGCAGATTGTTTGACATTGTATATAGTGTATTTCATGATTTATCCAGTAAGTAGTGTTGTTAGTCATTAGCCTGTATTACCTTTTTGGACGGTGCACCCCAAGGGGCACTGTCCTAAGTATGCACAACTGATTTCAAATCTACAAACCAATTTACAGGAATACAGCTTTCTGCATTGAAGAAAATAGTGCAGTTTTCAATACTTAAATACACATGGCAAATTAAATACCCTTCCAAAATTCCAATTAATATGATAAAATATAGCAAAAATTCATCAATTTAGCATATTTTGATAAATGCTGCTCGATGATACAGGCTAAATATGATAAAGTATCCATGCGCAAACCGCCGTTCCGCTTGAGTGGTTACAATCTCTACAAACCAATTTACCTAACAGGAATTAAATAGATCTGGTCGCCAGACGAAAAACTGTACTAAATAAAAGATTCCCTTCTGAAAACTTATGTGCGTGTTACCAAAACAAAAAGAAAATGTGTGTGTATGCTTTTGTTTAAAGGACGTGTGTAAACAGATATATCTACAAATTCAAAACATCGAATATATTACTGCGCAGCGCGTGGAGATTCCCGGATTTTACTCAGAACGCCATTGTTCAAGTCGCGAAATTCTACGTTTGTCAACTCGCCGTATATCCTGGCCTTCAGGTCATTGTGAGTATTTTTTACGATATCATTTAAATGCTTATAGGTTTGCTTAGTTATATGTTGTATTATTTTCATTCGATGTGTATGCATATGCTTATTGTGTAGTATAGTCATCATCACTATTCTCGCGGTATGACGTCATCCTGTAAATATGGCGGTGACCCCATGTACATTTGTTTACTTGTGTAACAAACTTTAAACAGTTTTTCATTAATTTAATGCTGTTAAGAATTGGGATAGGATTGGAATTGATGCTTATGTGTTGGTAATTGATTTTCAGTTAATTATTATTTCTTCATTATTCGATAAGTACCGCGAGAATGATATGCGGTGTATTATTTATCTGTTTATGTCCCATTTTCGTGTTTACGATTTTCCGTAAAATTATAGCGGGATAAAACGCTTACCATAACTGAATCTTCATATGAATGTTCTGCGTTAATATATTGATTGTGTTTGATTGAATTACTGTGTAAATTCGTCCGTAGCTAGTGAACAATCCCGTGTCGAACCGTGACCTAAATCAATTTTTAGAAAACGTTCGTGACCTACATATCAGGTTATGTAAACAAACAAACATTGATAATGAAACTGAAAGTGAACTGACATTTGTGCACATTGCAAAGGATTTTATCAGTATTTTAATGTTACCCTGTAAATGTTGCTTTTGATCTGTACTTTACTATTATCATGAAACTAGAATAAGATAAATGGAATTTTATGCCAACATAAAATTATTTATGGCATTGTACAAAATTTATTAAAACCATTTAGTGGAGTGGAACCGGGGTTTGGACTATACGCATACATTACCAGTTAGCCAATCAATGTTCTTTATTTATCCAATTGTACTCCATGTTACTAAGTTTTATTTTTAAAGAAGAAAAAGTTAATACTACTGGAATTTGAAGTAGTAATACTAGTAGCTAATAAATGCAATAGTTATTTCATAATATACTCATGATATTACAATCAAATTGTACATAGTTTGTACATTAGCTTTTTGGTGATATATACATGAATAGAGGAGTCATTGAAAAAAAAGAAAAAAAAATATATTTACAAATTATTGCCTACAGAATTGAATAAAAAAGCTTAATAGCTTATACTGTATCTTTGCTTCTAGAGGTCCATGTTGTATAAATGACTAACAATGTGTCATAGCCACTTATGTCTTCAGTTTATTGACTATCCATGTTAAACCTGTTATGCTGTCAAAAAATTAATCATATAACACGCGTGAAATAAATATTTCTTTGTTCCAGATGTCCGCCATTAATGACCTCTTTGACAAAAGGGACTCTGGTCCTTACAGCAAGCCACTGAGGGTAGTGGTCGTTGCGTCCGACGAGGCCAGCAAGTACCCGGGCCAGGACGGTAGCGACCGCAAATGCATGAGTGCGGCCATTAGCGATGGAACAACATGCATTTTATGCAAGATAAATGATGAAAATAAGTTCTGCAAGTTCTTTGTCACAAGACAGATGACTCCCGTCACATTGTTGTGACGAAGAACATCCCAGACGACCATCTAACCCAAGGCCAGGCAATTATACATCCTCCGCCAGCTGATGTGGTACCACTTCAAGCCGCCCTGAAGTCTCCAGCAAAGCAGCGGGTTTCCGTATGTGGACATCTTGTGCAGGTACTTGCTACAAACTCATCTGTTTTGTTCTGAGTAGTGCTTGTCATTAATATACTATAGAAAATATTGTGATCATATTCCTCTTCTCATTTTTGTACTTGGAGGATTTGTAACTAATTTCTTTTAATCAATTAACAAGTGTATGCAATTCGGTATTATTTCACAGTAGCAATGTAATCAATAAATGTTATGTGCATACCAACTATGTTACTATTTAATATTTATTAAATTGAGAACTAATGTTAACAATATACTGCATTTTTTTTCAAAGATATAAAACGCAATAGACACATCACTTGATAACGTTTCTTCTTTACTTAAAGGTTGTAAATCTCATTCTGAAAATAGTTAAAAAATCGAATACTAATTGCTAATTTGTAAAATTACGATACTTATAATCCTTATAGCGATTCACACCTTTTAAAACCAATAGTATTAGTCTTATTATGTATCTTGTTCATGTACATGGCCTACTTCCATAATTCTTAGGACCAAAACTTTAAACACTTTAACATTTACTGCGCATATATCTATAAGTTATGTATTTCAGAGACATATATCCTAATACATTTGACACCTATTTATTATATTATGCTAATGAATGATATACACATGTTGTGATTATCTAGGAGGAGGCCAAGCGAACTGTAAAAGTGAAGGGTGAAGACGTAGAAATCAAGGTGGTGACCTTGGAAGAAAACTCAGTAAAAGCCAAGGTGACATTGTGGAGGGAAGCTGCAGATGCAGACATTAACACAGGAGACTTCATCAGTGTTACTGATGTAGTGGTGAACGTGTTCAAGGGAGATGCTTCCCTGTCCTCCACAAATCAATCTAAAGTCAAGGTAAATCTATTAATTATTACAACATCAGAATTATAGAACAACTTACAATATCATAATTGTTTATTAAAATCTTTTTCATTGATTTAGATAAACTTAAGCATTTGTTTCACATGCCACATATTCACATCATATAAGGCATTTATTGTAACTATACGAGCCTCGTTTTGACAAAACCATACTTAATAACACAAGTAAAATGACATAAAAAATGCAGTAAAGTGTTAAGTGACGTCACATGAGGCGGTCTGGCATATTTTTCAGTTCAAGTTGTATGTTTGCTCAATATCCATCGTAAGCTATACAGGATATTCGGCAATAAACCAGCAGAGTTGAGATTTATATTTGAAGAGCTTTAAAAGTGGGCCCAGGCGTCGTTTATTCTCTTAAAAATATTTATTTATGCAAATAATATCTTTGTACTAAAGAGCTAGGTAACTGCTCCGCTTTTCTAGTATTGTCACAGACAGTTGAGAAAGGTGCAAAATTCGCAATTACATAAAAAGAAAAACAGGATACTGACTAAAGCTTGTTATATGTTTTGATCATCACCTGTGACGGTACATTGGATTTCTGTGTAAGGAAGGCATGTGTCAAACACCTTTAGTACGCATTTCTTATTAATACTTACATGTTATTATTGTCATAACACTATTAAACCATCGTTGTATAAAGAATAAATCTTTAAATAATTACTAAATTGTCTTTTTTTCCATGACATTGTTTGGTGTAGTTCATGAATCTTTGGCGTGGTTATATATAATATGTATGGCTGTGGAATTGAAGAGTTAAGGCAATAGTATGTTGCAAATGTTAGAAAGCTTCATTGTAGGCACTCCTGAGTGAATGTTAAAATATAAAGTGAAGATAGTGTCACGATATATTGCATAAATAGTAAATAACGAATAACATTAGCAGATCTAGTTGTTATCTTCAGCTGAAACTCATGTATTGATATATTTTTTTTCAAATAATTATAAGTCAATAATGAAATATTAAAAAATTATGTTTTTGGTGATCAAAATTTATAGTGGTTGAAATTGAAACATTCAGAATAAACTACATGTACTTGTAATTCAACTCTTGTTCATAATTTAAGGCTACATTTCTTCTACATTTAGCCCATATTTTTATCATTTTTACAGGCAGCTGAAGCCCCACTGGAAGACTTTGTTGCCACAATCGATGGCGGGAGCATTGATGGTCAAACAGCTGACCTCTTGGCATCAACAGGAGACATCAACGCTGAAATGCTCCAGACAGCAACAGAGGACGACATTGAAGCATTTTTCATCTCTCATGTGCCTGTGGCTATGAAATTTGTGAAAAGGGGAGCAGTTGTAGAGGACTGTTCATTAGTTGTGAAATAATGTATCGCATCATTTACAAAAATGTATTTGTTTTATGTACTTAGCCTTTGTATTTTAGTACAATATACATTCGCATGTACAAAAATGTATACACTACTCATATTTTTTCGTTTGGTTTAGAGTTACAAAAAGGTCTATGCTAACAATTAATCATTGCTTTCAATATTATCTTAACTTTTTGGTCATCTTTCTGTTGCTTAATCACTATTCCTATTCAATTCTCTGATGTAATAATCTCTTGCATATTCATAGAAGTTTTGTTTATCCCTTTTCCTTTGTTTTACTATATTGTTTCATTATTTCTGTATTGATGTTTAGTCGATTGGCTTACTTTTTTGTAAAAAGGTATGTTTGATTTATATTTTAACTCTTCAACATTTGAGGATTAAGAAATATGTATATACTTTTAAAGGCATGAAGTAATGCTTTTTGAAACATCAGGGTTTTTATTTTACTTGTATCAAAACTGTTACCATCTTTTGACTGTTTTTGGATAGACCATTACGGTATCCTTTTGTGTATTGAAATACCTAACATATCAGCTGGGTGATGACATTTTTAAAAACATCATTTTTCCACTTGTGCCAATACTGTATGTATGATGTGCCTTTAAATGATCTCACTCATTATTACCATATACCTTTAAAAATTGGTATTTACTAGTCAGTAAAGTTTATTTATCTGATTTTCATAATAACTGTTCATTGTAAATACTCAAACTTTCCTTTAATAACATGTTTACTTATTAATGGACACTCATCTTTGTTTTTAATAAATAAAAAAATATTATATGCAGATATTTTCAAATACATTCACCTAGAGAACATTACATTAACATAAATATATAATAAAAATGTAATATTTTAAGTTTTCAGAATTCACTAATATGCATATGCTTCCATTGAGTTTTTTGGTTTGGGTTTCAACAAGTTTTGAACAATATCCCATACAGGAGGTAATCAAAATTATACAATAATATCTTTACAAATGACGATAAAGGCAATATATTTGGTTCACATGAAATTACTAAGCATGTCATATTGCAATTATTCCTGATGACAGATGTACAATTGTTTCACTTTCAATTTAAACCGAATGTTCACATGTATACTCTATTTAGACAGTAGAAACTAGTGATGGGATATCGGTTGGAGAACTGCAACCGATTATCGGTTGGAATCGGTTAGCAAACCGATGCGATATATCGGAAAAATAATCGGTTAAATGTTATTTATTTTCATAATTTTCTATTCAGATATTTATGTCTTAAAAGTGACTGACTGACTGTTTTACTTAAATTCTAATGATCTTTTGAAAAAGTAAAGAACTTAAATTACAATCTGGTGTATACATAGCTGGCATTTGTGAGAACTGACTGGTATTATAGTGGTATATACCTCTGTAACAATGTACATATCTAGCATATTTAGTACAAACAAGTTGAACAACAGCATTATTCACATAAAAAACTGTTTTACACTTTAACATGTACATTGAATGTCACTGAAAAAATCAAGTTGCATAAAAAACTAAGTTCTTTCCACCGATATTACATAATAATGGATATAGAAATGTCACAGCATTTTTGTCTCTTGTCGACAGATAGATTCAATCGGACATACCGTTATAAAATACGAAAATCTATCAAAGTTTTGCTAATTCTTTCAAACTTATTTTTTGACGCTATGGGCGCCGCCATATTGACAGTTGTGCCTAACTGTACGATGTTAAATCAATTTTCATTGGATAACTGCAACGAAATACTAACGCTTCATTGGCTGACCATTTGCCGGCATACTTCGGTTTTAACCGTTAAGCATTAATCATGTCTGATATTTCGGATACTTTAAACTTTCGGACAGGCACGCGTTCTTTCTATTAAAGTGGGGACAATATATTAGCAAAACATTAATGACTGGGTGATTAAATATCTCCGACTCTCTATTGCCGTCTGCTAGAGCGGCCATTTTGCGCGCTTTCAGAGTTATTTCCCATTCGGAAATCTTCGTTCGTACCCGTGAGTATTCGTACCCGCTATCGACTCGGAGAAAACACAATCGATTATCGGAATCGGTTGGGCTTTTCTAGCCGTTAATCGATTATACCCGCTAATCGGCCCATCACTAGTAGAAACGTTATTGCATTATTTCTTTTATAAATTTTTTCCAATCCGAAGTCCTTGCTATAAAAACGCTGATTCAAAATGTTTCAAAAATCAGCTCTGTTATATTTTAAACTCAATCAAATCATTCCTCTCAATGTTACCCTTAATGTTCACTTTTTAACTAAACTAACATTTATTAATGATATGATAGTGTGAATAAAACGAATTACATTTCTTCATCTATATACATCATTGTTAAACCTTTTTCTAACAACTCCATTTCTTCTAAGCTCCATTTTCAACATATTCATACTTCCTGCACATTTCTAGGAAGTTATTCAGGATAACATAATAATAGTGTCTGTTCTTGAAAATTAATATTACAATTTTTTATCAGAAATTTGGAAACAAAAGTACAATTCTTTTATACCTCATATGTGCTTTGCTTTTAACATTGTATTATGTGATTATGGCCAGTGGTATTCTGATCAATGTACTATTTGTATGCCTTTAATTTTCCATAACTTTGTTTGTAGATAAATGCACATAACTTTGAAGTGTGCTTGTTATATGTCATGTCCACTGCTAACTTTGGCACCAATTTGTGCAAACTGCTTTTGTAGTGCCAAATTTATGCAATCTCTTTGTCAATAGTGCTGTAAATATTTTTATGCTCTTTCATAACATCAGTATTAAAATTACATCTGTATTTTACATATATGTTTGTCTACTGCTAATGTTCAACTTGCACGTGCCTGTGCTTTTTTTGACATAAATCCAAATATATCCTCAGGTTTTTTCATTATTTTGGTATTTGTTCATTTCATTCATGTATTTATTTCTCATAAGTTAATAAATATTTATACTTGGTGTTATACAATGTACTATATGCACTTCTTACAGCTTAATATAGATCTTCCTATCTGTAAACATTTTACACAAGCTGAAAGTTTACTTAGATTAAACTACATGCAAAACTGTATTACAATTTCTGTGTCTATGGTATATCTCTCTTAAATTTTTAGGCACTTCTTTTATGCAGATCATTTCAAGTGCTGTTCTACTAAAACATAATATATAATAATCTGCCATTACATATTTATTCAATTTCCTTCATGTATGCACCTTGTTTATATGCCAATATTTAGTTATTTCCATGCATATGTCTTGTCATTTTTGACACTTATGTTATGAAACACTTAGATGTCTTGCTTTTGTACTTTTGATAATTCAGCTCATTCTATTCATTTTTATACTACAATTTTTCAATATCTAGTCATTATATATTAGTTATATTTCTAATGCCATTTTTATAGATATATTTAAACATCTTTTTCTTAAGTCATAAAAAAACAAAACAAGTACAAGATAACTCCACAAACATCTTCAATATAACATATTCATTACTACATTTCCATGACTACTTTCAAACTATGTACAAACTTTGTAAGATGACAGAACACTACATATAATAGGTTTAACAAAACTATTTTTTCACATGATCCAATGTCAGTGACAAACACCATACACTTTTTAATATTTGTGCCACTATAAAAATCGGATGTTATGTGTTCAGCTATGTGTTCATATGATGATGATAATATTGCCATAAATGACTTGCTTTATACTCTTTTAGTCTGTATACATTGAATTGTGTTGAGCAGCAGCCTTTTACGCTAATCCTGTTACCTTTTCGTTTTAGTTAGATATATCTTTAATGTTCATTTAGCGGTAAATATTTCTTAAATCAATCTTTTAAAATATACCTCCACCTATAGGTACCATGTGGTCACCTTATTTCAGATTAAAATTGACATAAATACAATCCATTGCTGATACTTATGACCAATAACTGTTCGTTAATAAACATTTGAAATTACATCTTTAGTTCAGTGTTTCATGCATCAACATTTATCATTTCCAATTATTCGTTATCACCCACTTCCTTACAAGTAATACATACTTGATAAGCATTTTGTGTGCTTCCAAAAATTGTTTGAATCACCTTGCAAACCATGTCAGTCCTTCTGCCAGCACAAGTATTATGTATGCAGTAAGAATTACGTTAGTTTGGAGAGAGAAAAATCCCAAGCAAAGAAAGTGAAGGCTTGAGCACCACAATCCTAATCCACATATGCATTATTACTCCTTAAAGGTTGTGATTTGCATTTTGAGAATAATATTTAAAAAATCTAATGTGTCGCTATGTTCAATGAAGTAAAATATACCAAGATAACACCTGATGCCTATAATGAATTTAACGTATAAATTAAAGAATGCAAATTCCGATTTGATGTTCTATCTTGGCGCGTAGGCCAGGTGAGATTTGTAATAATTACGTGTGCGTGGCACCGTCCTTCAGCACTTTCAGTGCTTTGATTAACACCGGGTGTTGGAATTAAGAAGACTTTCTTGGTGAAATTTACCAGTCGCGATCATTTATATCGATTTAATCAGATGCATCGCTATATAACACGTTCTTTAACATGAATGTGTGAGTTCACGACTTATGCATTAAGTAACATTGATGAACTATATTGAAACAAACTATACACTCAACAAAATTCCTAATCGGTCAGTTTATATTGTATCATCATTTTTCTAATAATGCATGTATACACACAAAATTTCCCATACCGATATTTGAACAGGTAATGCAGCGAATTATTGATTTTTTTTAGCCGGCTCGCTATGAAATTAATCGTATTAGGCGTATTGACGTTTATAACACGTTTTGCACGTGCGGGGCATGGACACATATTTGCACGTGTTCGTGTACACTTTTGTCATTGCTGATGAAAATCCTTTTTGAAAAACACAAAACATGGTGAGAATGACTGAATAAGAACGCGCCCGAGCCGTCGGAATGATACAGGCCAGAACTCATTTACGACAGGTGGGTTTTATTTTTTGAAATTTCATAAGAATATTGACATTATTTGTTTGTAGCCATTATATTGAAGGTTCTTTCCATTTTCAACTTATTTCAGGTGGCAAGAACCTTCAATATAATGGCTACAAACAAATAATGTCAATATTCTAATTAAATTTCAAAAAATAAAACCCACCTGTCGTAAATGAGTTCCGGCCTGTATCATTCCGACGGCTCGGGCGCGTTCTTATTCAGTCATTCTCACCATGTTTTGTGTTTTTCAAAAAGGATTTTCATCAGCAATGACAAAAGTGTACACGAACACGTGCAAATATGTGGCCATGCCCCGCACGTGCAAAACGTGCTATAAACGTCAATACGCCTAATACGATTAATTTCATAGCGAGCCGGCTAAACAAAATCAATAATTCGCTGCATTACCTGTTCAACTTTCGGTATGTGAAATATTGTGTGAATACATGCATTATTTGAAAAATAATGATACAATATAAACTGACCGATTAGGAATTTTGTTGAGTGTACTGTGTCTATGACTAATCACACTACGCAGTGATCTCCCCTTACAAGCCTCGGGGTTTCTGTAGTATAGCGTAATTGAATGACCGGCAGGTGTTACATTTGGGCAATTTTTATGTTGTACAACAAATTTTAACCTTCAGTTTGTGTAGTATTGCGTAATTCAATGACCGGCAGTCGTAACATTTAGGCATTTTCTATGTTGTACAACACATTTTAAGCTTCAGATTGCAACAAATTTGCATACTTCAAGTTGCGCCGATCATCTTTTTCAAAGATATTTCTTGTTTGTTATTAATAATACTGATAATTCAAGTCAGTACTAGTAAATCACTCGAATTCAGTCCCAACTGCATGCAATGCGATACTTTACTCAAAATATAAATCCTCAGTATTCCCTGTGACTTCTCTCTGAAAGGAACTATTTTCCCAAATTCAGTATGAAATTCAATATAATCAGAAACATTAACCTTGATAATGATTAGTCATATAAATATTTTTTATTATTGAAAGTGTATGAAGTTTTTGAAACAGAAACCCATACTTTGTAATGTCAGTTATCTTTCTCTCGTTTTTCACTCACATTATTTTTCCCTTGCCATGTTACCATTCCCGTTACAGTGGCTAAAACACTGCCACATGATTATTATGATATTATGATAATGATATCGCAATTAATATTGAGCAAATGAATAAAACAAAATACTTTGTTGTTCAGCAATTTATTTTATTATGACAACAAGATACATGGTTATGACAATTTACGTTAAATGCCATTTCTAGATGTTGATACAGCAAGTGAGAGACAAACAGTAACAAATACTCAACATTAAACATTAAAGATCATTTATATCAGACATACTTAAGCATTAATCAATTAAGACATAACAAACATATAAATCACAATCAGATTAGTTAAAACAAATCCATTCAGTGCACATCAAACCAGAAATGTTATTCATAACAATGTAACAGTCAAAACAGAGGACTAGTACATTTAAATACAAAAGGCAAAAACAAGTAGTATTCAGTGAGACAAGACATATATCCTAAGGTGGTAACACACAAACGTCATATTTCTATCAATATACATAAAGAACATTATATACCGGTACTTACTCGAATAGCAAACTGCAAATCAATTCCAGTAAATGCTGCGAACAATCATGCATAAATATTTCATAGTGAAGTTGTCTAGCATTGAGAATACCAGTAGTAATAAATAGGATACATTAAATTAGAAACATGACATATATTACAAGTAATTAGTAAATTAATGTTGAGGACAACTTATTCACAAATAATACATTATTTCACAAACAGTGAGTGTAAAGAAAAATCATGTGTGGATCAGTTTCTATAGCCAAAAAAATATAAAAAATTTTGATTAGATTTGTAAGAGTTGAATGTGACTTGATTGCTATACATTTTAAATGCTAAATGAACAAGAATGGCTTCCTTCCTAATTCAAGTGAATTAAATCAGTTTAGGGACTATCACAGAATTCATACACAACAGTCGGCAAGGAAATCCAGGGCAGGTCGAGATACCTGAACCACACATATTTTTTATTCAGCCCAAGAGTTTCAATGCACAGTACGCAAACAAAGAGTTACAGTTCTAATATTGAAATCAAGCGATGCGAATCAGAAGAACAAACACTTGATTACAACTATAAGTAACAATTACAGAAAATGAACAAACAATTTCATAATAAGTTTGTTAAGTGGAAAGAATAAAACATGCTAAATTTCTTAGAAACAATCATTCAATAAATCACATTCAATTCACAGTACAACACTAAAACTGAGTAATAGTTTTGGAATTTACACATAA
Organism: Mactromeris polynyma; assembly: GCA_032209605.1. Classification (NCBI taxonomy): domain Eukaryota; kingdom Metazoa; phylum Mollusca; class Bivalvia; order Venerida; family Mactridae; genus Mactromeris; species Mactromeris polynyma. The sequence goes on along the minus strand of JASFXZ010000001.1, from coordinate 33,401,403 downwards.
TATAATTATCTTTTACAGGTAACTGATCAAACAATTCTATTATGCAGTATTAGTACATCAATACAGACCTGTTTGTCTAATTGCTGGGACGAAACACATGCAAATTAGCAGCACCAGTAAATGTATATTTATACTGTTACAGAATAATTGAACTAAGTCCATAGAACAGTAGTCAGTATCAACCATCAATTTCTATATCCACCACATGAGCTTCAGCAAGATCTAAATCCGTCATTTCAACAGCTGACTTTTCTTCCATAGATTCTTGAGATTTAGATTTCTCAATAATCAATTTCTTAGCCGTCGCCAACTCATCTTCAAAACTGAAATTAACTGATTTTGTAAGTGGACTATCGTCATCAGTGCTATTGTCACTAGAGTTTGAATGTAAATTCTGATTATTTAAATCGGTCCTTTTATCATCCCTGTCTTCACCTTCATCTCTGATTTCTCCATCGTCCATTTGATCTTTATCTTTCTTTACATCTTCCATCCCGACTGGTGACTTTGACCGGTCACTATTCTTTCCATTACCCTTTGATTTTTTGCCTGTCCTCTTCTTATGGGCCTTTGTCCTTAAAAACAACCAAATGCCAATCAATGATAAGCCTAATATTTTATCCAAACAATACATACATCTGATTTTAATGCAAGTTGTAAAGCAGCTGAAAAAAGACCACAAGCTCTAGTAGATGAAAAATACTTAAATATGACAGTCAAGTAATAAAGATAAGCTTTATTTAACGTCACATATGATCAACACTAAACATGAGCTACAAAGCTTGTGTGCGACCAACAAGGTATCCACTAACAGATACCTACCTGGGTTTATTTATCTCCTGATACTACCCCTTATATACTGAGTGCCTAGCAAGGGAGCTATCAGTACTATTTTTCACGTCTTTGGTATGACGTGACCAGGAATCGAACCCACAACCTCTCACACTCAAAGGGGACAATCTACCAACTGAGCTAACGAGGCGGTAATTTACAAGTTGTCGGCAACAACTACTACTGCTCTAATACTGCTGCCCTGCTTATAACAGTGCAACCTTGCCAGAATAACACCATTCTGGTTGAAGAGAGGTTGTTGCTCAAGAGAGGGCTACTCTGGAGAGGTTACACTGTACCAAAAGATTATTGACATCTGAATTAAATAGCATCGTGTGAAGATTTTTTAGGATAATACAATCAATCCTACCACAAAAATGAATGAATAATTCTGAATAATTTGTAATACAGAATAGGGAGGCATATTGGTCAAGAAGTATAGTGTCAGGCTTAAGATCCAAAGGTTGTGAGTTTGAATTCCAACATAGAAGAGGACAAACTGCAAACTTCACAATCCCTCCGGCGCTAGTACTGACAACTAACCAAGGAAGCAGTCATCAAGAATGATTAGTGTAAGTTATAACAACTTCACAATTACTGTATAATAAATAAACTGAAACTGAACTAAAATGTAAATATTACATATGTCTTTCAAAATGATTGAAACAGAAAAGCCTAGTGAAAAGTGAAAATCACAATACCTTGCACGTCTATCTTTTCTGTGTCTCTTATATTCATCCGCTTCATCGAGAAAGATCAGGGATTTCACTTTGTTGTTAAACTCTGGCTGTTGTTTTAATAATGAGAAATATACGCCACCTGGTGTTCTTCGTCGGCTACCATCCTGGAACAGGAAAAAAGGGAAAATAATTATTTGACAACCAAGACAACAATTTATTTCATGGTACAAATGTTCCTGAAGGAAAACTGCAATATGGTCCGAAAAGATACACCTGTTGTGGTTTTGACCATCAACTTCAAGCCAACAAACTAGATTCTAATTTTATATAATGATTATATTACCTTATTTAAAAAAAATGTAAGAGCAATTACACAAAAAGGCCAAGAAAACAAAGCTAAACCACAAAAATGATAAAACAAGAATATCAGTACAACCGATGGATGCTCCCCGAAGTATGTACATGATTAAAGGGCCATAGTATGTGAAAAAATCATCGATCCAAACAATATGCACATCTCTTGGTAGTGAAGCTTCCAATTAAGTTTGATTGAAAGTGGTTGTTGAGGAAATGGCGGACATGAATGCAGGACAACCAGATGCACGCATTCTAACGCATGGACAGACAAACCAGCAGCTATATGCTGCTCCTGCAATAAACTTTCCAGGGTTAATTTCAAATTGGTTTCAGAGCTTTTTAAGTTGAAACAAATTGAACTCTATAAACACCGTCTTGGTTAACCATAACTGTAAACCCCTCATCATTTTTACTTCTTTCCATGCATGGACAGCCATTTCATAGTCTAATGTTTCATTACTGGCCTAAATATGTATCCGAACTGTGAGAGCTTAACAGGATTCATCAGTAATTATTATGAGGTAAGTACATACACATTAAAAAATGCCAGTTTGGATATTTAATGGTAAGAAATCATATTATCACACAAATGACTGTATTGAAACTGCTAATCCTGTTTTGAGCATGCTTGTAAGGCCAATTGTATTGCTCGTAATTTTATTGATCTATTTTGCTTTATAAAAAGCAATAGTGCAATGACACAGCTTATAACAAACACTTGCTTGTTTATAAGTAAGAAATATAGTAAAAAAGGTATAAGATTTTTGAAATTTCAATTCAACATCAAATTTACTAACTTACCATCGTATATATTCCTCCTGTCTCCTCAATATCTTTTGTAGCTTTTAGTAAACGTAAAGCTACATCTTTACCTAGATGTTGTGCAATTCTTCCTGAAATGATGAACAACAACTTGAATCAGAAGTAGCAACATGAAAGTTAATGTCCGACTTTTCTTTATATCCACCACAGATTCCTGCAAGAACTGCTTTTAGCTTTTAAAAATCCCACCTAAAATTTACAAATTATGGTTCTACCTCTTGCCAATTCTTTATTGCCATGAATTAAAATTACAGACAGAGAGGGACAGACAGATTGCAATTCTATATACCTCTCCCAACTGATTCAATGGGATCTAATATTACCAAGCTGTTGATAAGTACATCAAATGATTTATCAGTCTTTAATAGCTTACATAGACGGAGTAATACATGCAAATGGAATATTTTGTCAATGCTACTAATACACAAATTGATGGAAAAGGGGATTCATGAAATACTTCCAGACTAAACCTATACGTTTATATACCAGCAATTGCCGTAGTTGTTGATAGAAACAATATGGACACATTATTGATACAAATAAGTTGACATCATTAAGCTTTTTAACATATACTGAAAGAGAGAGAATAAGTTGCTACAGGGTACGCCACATTCATAAAACAGTGCCTCCCCACAAAGACATCTTGGAAAACAACAATCCATAAAACATAAGCCTTAAAGGCACTTGAGGAGGTTAAAGGGTACATATGTTAGGGAACAGAGGTGCAAGGAATGGCCTGGTAGACCATAAGGAATAACTAGGAGAATCAAAGGACAGTGAAGGGGGGGATTAATCGATGGAAAAGATCATCGTACAAGACAAAATAGCTGGCAACAATAGGCCTAAACTCGGCAGAAAATAACCTGAACACTACAAAGTGAAAGAATTGCACAGGGGAAAGGGAAATATAACATACATTTAAAACACAAAAAGAAATATCAACCATACAGCAAATTACAGCCTTGGAACTGTCAGTAAAAATACTGGGGGTTTAAATCCATTTAACATCTAGCTAACCTCACACTTAATTGCTGTATTGTCAAATACACACTGTAATTAATCCAGCACGAAGAAACAACTGATAAATCTGGTCCCTTTTTAATTGATGACCCTTCGCCCCGAGCACATGCTTGTTTTGGTCATAAAAGTTGCCTATAAAAACAAAATGCCTGTGCCCCATTATTTCAACGGAGTCCAAACAGGGATGTTTGGGATCAATTTTTGGTGGTTAAAACAGTGTTTGTGTTGCATCACTGGGATAAATGGCAGGTAAAATCCTTAAAATCTGCATTTTCTCTTCCCATTTACAAAAATTGTCATTACATTTGACTAAATATATCATAGGGTAGGGCATTGGCAGCCATGGACCATTCCAATCTGCGCTCAGGGTCAACAATTCTGAACCCTGATCCACTATAATTAAAAAATGAGTGACAAATATTTTTAAGCTCAGGATTTTGGCAGGGAAGTTTTGGCCTAATTATAATTCTCAAATTGATTAGTTAAAATTTATGTGTCTTAATTTTTCTTCAGAATTTTACCATCCATTAATATAAATTTAGAACAATAAAGCAACATTCTTACCTATTACATCAGATTTAGGCTCATTAAGAAAGTCGGCAACTTTTTTCACAAATATAGACTCTTCCATATCCACATTTACATCAATCTCACCGATTTGAGTAGTTGTAACTTTTTTATCACCAAGCCTTTTATGAATGTCACTAGTATGTTTTCTTTCACCACTGAAATCAGCTCTACGCTTCCTACTTTTTCTCGATAAATGACTTCTTAAATCATCATGTTCCCTAGGTCTGGATACAGTGTCTTCATAATCAATTATGCTCCGACCACGACTAGAACTTGCTGATGTAGTGTCACCACTATCTGGTCTTCTCCTGCTTTCAGTGAACGACCAATTTGAACTTTGTTCAGAATGTCCATCTCTAGCAGGACGATCATCATTGAATCTTTTTGTATAATCGTAACTCTCCACATTTCGTTCATTAATTGAAAGTTCATTTGGTTTATCTACAGTGGCACTAGACACAAGAGTTTGGGTAAGATCTTGTTCTGTGAGAACAGACCCCCAAATATTGTTCACCTTTTTACTTTGTTGCATAAATCGCCCAGAATCTCTTTGTGTTTGAGTTTGCATAGGACTCGAATTCAACATGCTGTCCTTTTGTTTTCTGAAAAAATAAATCAGCTGCATATTGTGATAATTATAATGTAATATGCTTGCTATTACAATGAGAGGATATTCCATTATAAGGAAGTTGTCCATTATCTTCAATATTGGCAATAATTTCAACTCAGACACAAACTTGACCTTTATTTTCCCGCAACTCTAGCATGTTTGTGCTAGTTACTCAGTAATACTCCTAGTCCAAAATCATTCTTACTAACATATATACAACATTTTTTTGTAAAAATCATAAAGTGAAATTTATGCATAAATGTGTACAATTTGTTAAAATCATGGATGGATTTTATTTTTCTCTTCAAAATGAAATGTTTGGCAGCAGCACAAATTGATCAATCAGCAAGACCATTTATTTTAGATTTTGAAATATGCTTATATTTTTGCCGAGTGTTATCAAATGTAAACCAAATCAAAAGGTAGAGAACAAAATATATACATTTTTGTCAGACTTCTTTTCTCACTTATTAGAAGTCTTGTAATAACAACACATCCCCATTACAAGAAAGCATTAAATATTAATCTCATCCTCTACCCCCCTCACAGGTACATCTACTGTCTTGTCTTAACAGATAGTAGAGACACGAAATATGTAATTTTGCAAATGTTAGTTTAGTAAAGGTCAAAAAGGGCTCGAGTTATATGGCATACTGAAAGGTGATATTCCCCCATATACCCGCCAACAACCTGTATAACTATATCATATATTGTAAAATTATTATATAAATCCTAATATTTAGTTAGTTTTTCCACATCTAGATCATTTCTTCATAAAAACAGTCCAATTAACAATTACTGTACATAAATATCACGCTATTGTAGTTGTATTCATGATAATCCATCAATCAATAGATGTAAACAATGAACAATTATAACTGACACTTTAATTGTATTAATAAAGCATTTTAAAAGCTGCACGGCTATCATCTTGTATCAGTAGTTAAGGGGGTGTTATAAAGTCGGCTGTTTTGAAGGACGTTTGATCTGTCCCCCTAATAAGACACTCAGTATTTCTTATAATTCTAGAGTATTTTACCTGAAATATTTTTCTTTTTTCTGCCTCCACAGAGGAGTGTCTTCTTCCCCTTCATCACTATTATCGTCAGAACTACTGTGTAAATTGTGCTGGCTGGATCTATAACCAACTGGATGATCAGTGCTTGTGAAGCCAGACATTCTTCAATATTAAGTGATTAACTCTTAAAAACAAATAAATGTCATTATTAGTACAATATTAGTTAACAGACAGTGTATCATGGCGCTATTCATGTTTCTAATCTCAAATCTAATCTCTGACTCAAAAAAATGTTGTGTGACACTTCTCCACTGTACATGTAAAATTTTTATCTATCAAACAAGACCAGTAGGGAAAATACATTTCCAATAGTGCAATTGATGCTTTCTACACCAGGTAAGGTCAAGAATTCCAAATGCCATGCGCTAATTGTATAAAGATGCACATTTGTTTCCATCTAGTGCAGATTTCACAGAGATTCAGCGTAATGGCTGCGCAACGTACCCGGTCAATTAACTTGGGTCAATATATGAATCGAAACTTAGACGAAATTTTTGAATATTGAAAAATCCAGATTCCGAAACCTGACCTGGCATCATTTGAAGCGGGATAAATGACACATGTGCGAAAATTAATTGTCCATGTCAATTTCGTATAATATATTAATTTGCTAACATGTTGTGGACAATGTGCAGGAAAGATTACATGATGAACATTTTATCGAAAATTAAGCGTTTAAATGTGATTTTCATTAATTTGTTAGTATAAAACGAAATTCAACAGTACATTTAACTGTTTCTAGGTCAATTAATGATATAATTCGCAGAATCGAAAATGCTACATCACATTGCATAGGGCCCGTTTAAACGTTTCATGCAAAGTCAAAGTAAAATAACAACATAATGAATGTTTATGGTTAAATGGGCATGTAAACGTCTAATATTTTGGACTTTGAACCAGCCCTGCGTTCATTTTGCAATTTGGTTCCCCGTGTGCAGTCATTGTGATACGGTGGGCCAGGGATACAAACAAAATGTGAGCGACTGTTAGCCGTAACTGAACGCAGTGTTCTGCTCAAATATTCGCATGCTACCTCAGAGTTGCTTTTTTTTGCTAACACACCGGTCAATAGCAAAACTCGCGCGATGCTCCTAACGTTTACAAATATTCACATTTACTGAACGCAATGCAAGCTAGTGCTGAATTTAAGTTGTTGCGGGTCACATTAACTTCAGAAGTTCATGGCATTTTTGATGAAATCATCTTTTATGTTAGAGATACTGTACATGAAATAATATAATTTACACAAAGGCTTACAAGAAGGACAGGGTCTTCTTAGCAAGGTAAGGAAATCATTCACTCTTGCTTCGAATTACCCTACAAATAGTATCCCTTCATCTAAAAACGTTTGTCAAAGTGAACATCGCGAAAACGTATTACAAATTAACAGCGTGTGATAACTTGAATACTAACAAATTGGATACTCAATGGAAATAACAGTGTTAGCTATTGCATCCAAAAACTGTCTTCTGCGAATCAAGTAAGAACTTACATATCTAGCGAGAATGGATAATATTTTTCGGCGAAACGAACGCCAGCGCCAATCGCAAAAGTGTAGTCAACGACTCAATTACGGGTAGGTATAAAACACGGCGCCTCGCTAAATATTAGGGAAATTATGATTGAAATCACGGCGCGCACTACTCACGTTTTTATCGTCAGATGTAAATTATATTGATACCCATTATATCGAAATATTTTAAAATCCGCAAAATATTAATATGTTTCTGTCAGTTTAAAAATGGGCGACTTTTCAGAACAATTTTGTCTTAAGATTTTGTGTTTGAAAAACATGGCGCCCACTATTAATGTTTTTATTGGACACTAAATATTTAAATTACTTATCTATTGCTAGAAAGGTAATTCTCTCAAGCTTGTATATAATTCTGTTCTGAAAAATCACCCATTTTTAAACAGGTATGTACATAAGAATAATATTTAACAGTTTGTTGTTCAGCATCTATAATCAGCTGATTAGCAACATAAAGAATAAAACAATTCATTTAGAATCCAAAATTAAGCCATAAATCTCTTCGATACGTGTCAGAGTAATCAATCTGTCAGGAACCAGCTTTGACCATTAGAATTTTGTAACTGTGATTGAGTTATTTCACTTTGACAAAATTTTGCTGATCAATATGAAAAATACAGAAAAAATGACCTGTTAAGAAGCTAAAATTACATGATATTGTTACAATTATTTGAATCTTAGCATAACATAACATCCGTCTCCAGTTCAGATGGCGATACTATTTTTCTATGATTAATTCATATCCTTGATATATTAGAAAACATTCTTAGACACTCTGAAATGACTTTTTTATGTGCCATTATTTGTGATCACTGTTCAAATACAAATGTATACCAGGAAAAGATACAAGTAAAACTAGAGGACACTTTTGTACCTGGATGACTTGAGTCACTTAGCATGAGTGGGTCAAGTAGATTCACATACACATTCAAATGATATCAACATGGAGGAAAAAACAATGTCTAATCACTGGATGTTTGGTGATATAGAGCAAATTTTGCAAAATCTAGGATATGGCAAGGATTGGTGTAGAAATGAAATAAATAAATAACAACATATCTCGCTAATTTGACCTGAAGACCAACCTATACTTTACCACATATGATCCAATTAGAATTTGATCAATATTCCACAAAGACAGATATCCTGACAAAGAATTATGTAGATAAGGTACCAAATGTGACTACTTTGTTTTAACCTGGTGACCTAGTTTCTTTTACCCTACATGACCCAGTATCCAACATGAAATGAATTTCATATATCTTAGGCAACTATTCTGATTAGATTTCAAGATCAGGTAGAAAATGGGGCCTCTTGTAACAATGTTTTCTATGATTTGTCATTGTCAACTAGTTTTTGGCTCAATGTGATCCAGTGTTGACCTCGTCAAAGATTTTAGAAAAACAGTCAAAGCAAATTTCATCATGATTGAGCCTGATTGGAAACTGTCGACTCTCGAGTGTCCACAAACCAACTGCAGACAGACAATGGAAGACGACAGACAATCAGGGATCCAAAAACCTAACCATGAGCACTTTCATGACTTCTGCTCAGGTACAATAAAAATTCCAAGCTACTGACCCAAAATTTCTGTATGCTCTATGGATAGGGCATCCTTTTTTTACCTAAGTACTATGTTAAATAATTGCAATAGGTCAATATTTACTACATGCATTCAATACTATCAAATTAACATAACTGCATTCTGACAAAGAAACATCATAAATCAGCAATGTGCTTTATCAATCATCTGGTTATGTGTAAAGTTGAAGCGGTTTCACGAAGTCGACAAACTAATAAAGAATAAAATATCATTTTTGAACTATTTTATTTATCACAATAAAGTACATTTCTCAAAGTAAACTTCAGTTTTATCATACTTATATACTTATGCAGACAATGTCAGCACTATGGTGCTATGAACACTTCCACTACAAACAGAACAGCGTAGTTCACTGAGAGCATATTCTCACAGATCTACAAACTTCACATTGCCCTAAGCTACATATACAACACTTGGTGAAAAAGATTATTGAAGCTTCATGTCAAGACAAGCTGAAAATTGCTATTTGACTTTTAAGTGCAGTGGAAACATCAAAACTAGACGTGTTCATAGGTGTCCTCTTCATCATAGAAGAGCTCTTCAAACATTGTAGATCAGAAACCAATTTTTAAGTGAATAAAGGGTCATAACTCCTCAAAACATTAGATAGATTGTAATCGAAATAGAACTTGACCTGTATTTTAGTGTCCTATGCTTATGACCAATATGAATTGAAACCATATCCTTTTAGAGCTATTGATCGGAAACCAATTTTTGCACAGACGGACAGACAGGGGTAACACTTTATGCCACTTTACCATTCTTCGAATGATGGGGGCATAACAACAGGTTCGCTTTTACTCCCATGAAGTTCAAGGTCAAATATATTTTTGAAATTTGAGTGTCTTAAACAATAGTAGATGTATGTACGTACAAGCTGACAATGGTGAATATAAGTGCCCAACTAACTTGGTGGGGTCAAATCTAAAAGCTCCCCATCTGGCCGGGAACACAAGATGCAAGGCATACTCTTTACAAAATAGCAATACACATGCAACTGCACCTAGCATATAAGAAGTCATAAACAATCACTTCAAGTTGATATGGAAAATTCATGTATTCAAATTTACATACAAAATACCATATATAAGCCAAATTCCAAAACTGCATCATGTAAATCAGAGAAAGTTACAAGAAAGGGCAATGTGAAATAATTAACAATTCTTCGAGTTTTATACCTTGATTTCATGAATTCTACATAACATTAACAACATGGATTACAGACTACATCACATAAAATAAAGCAAGCACTTTGAATAAACATTTATGCATTAAAGGAAAATCAACTGTTTTTCATTTTTAAATTTTAAAACACAAATCACATCTTAAAACAATTACAATTTGGAGATTATTATTGAGGAACAAAAGATCTGTGATTACCAAAGTTCAAGAATTATAATATTTCTTAAGTTTGTTTACAAACAAAACATTTTGTGCCTAAAATCATTGGCTGAAATATTTGCCCATATGTAAAACATAACATCTATGTGTAATTGGTGTCAAAGACCACGTTGCTGGTCAGTAAAGTTAAAATATCTTGTTTGTAACAACTAAGAATACTGTTACACGGACTTAGTCAGTACAGTAAAAGTATGCACATCTAGTCTGTCCGAGTTTTTAGCAGTTAGGAGCCAGATTTCATTTATAAGCAATCAGTTGGATAAACTTATATACTCAGTAATTTAAAAACGCACATTTTTGTACCTGTGATATGTCTTTTAAATGTCATTAAATACCAATTGATTTAAAGAAAATTTGTCATTCATCATTGAGTAAAACGAAACAAGATCGTATTAAGTTCTTATCTTGCATCCCTAGGTATGTTCATAAAATTTGAGAAATCTTACATTTTGCGTTTTTAAATGTACCGAATATACATTTTTATTATACATTGGGCTTTATGAGCCAACTGTTCTTTGACTACCAGCCTGTACTAGTCTTGAGTTCATTGACTAAAATGGACATTCATGAACATATATAATGTTCAACTTATCATATAAGATCACACTAGCGCCTTTGATGATAAGAATATCATAAAGAATACTTTTAATCACAAATGTCGTGTTTTACAGATATTAAAGTCATTATCCAGATACATGTATTGTTCAAATACAGAGAAAATTAACATCTGAGAGCTGCTAATAGGCATTCACTGAAGTACATGTGTTCATATGAAGGTTCTTGTTCGTCACTGGATAGTAATCTGTTGAAGATAGTGGAAACCTTGGTACTGACAGCTTCACAGGAGTCAGTAATCCTCCTCAGGGGCAGGTGAGACTGGAGTACAGGTTACAAGAACCTAAAATGAAAAACATGCACATAAAGTCTGGCATAATGCTCATTTACAGCCATGTGCATACAGATCAGTGTGGGGGCAAACAAATAATGTTTTTAAGAAAGTTGATAACCTGCATACAGTATAAAACTGTATATTCATTTTTAAGGATTAAGCAAATCTTATAGTTTATTAATTCTGAGTAAATGCAAAGTGTAAATTGAATTGAAAAAAACTATTTATTAATACATTTCCAAGAATTCAAGCGTTTGTTACCATTTTTCCAAATAAGTAGTATCAAGTCATAATCCCCAATAACTTATCTAAAATAATTGCAGGTACTGAGAAATCAAACCAAAATACAGAAACGATCAACTTGATTATCTATAATGTAAATGGGAAGAGAGAATTTCATAAATTGCTTACCATGTTTACTTGGACCAATTAGATGAACAGGCCACTTTTAAGTTCTCTTACTCTCACTTGTTAAGGCCATTTCTCATTTGGTTAGTTTCAATCTCACCAACACAAACATACCATAACACAGTCCTACCATGACTGATGCCCAGCTTTCACTCAATTCTCCAAATACCTGCATGAAAAAATGAACATACAGAACATTTGAAGTTCAGAGCTGATATAAATTTCAGGAAACAAAAACAGGATGATTAGGTTACATGTACAAGCTAATTGGCAAAAAAGCAACTTTTTATGGTTGATGATTCCTTATTACCCAGGACATAAAACAGTTTGCTTTACAGTGTACTAATATACATATAGTTACCAAGGTTACCATCGATGTTCTTCTTTAAAAAAGGTCAGGGAGCATTTAATATCATTCCCTAAAGATCGATGTCTGCGCTAGATGCTAGGTTTGAGGGGATGTTTTAATTTTTCTTAAAACAGGGGGCAGTTAGATAATAGGTAATATGTGTCAATTATAGCCTTATGTATACAATGGATATATACTGCCTGTGGTTTGCCTGTAATAGATAAGGTGTTAAATGACCAATGAATTCAGACATCAAATCTGAATCAATGATGATAAAATGGTATCATGTAAGTACCCAAACTGTACAAATAACAAAAAGTAAAGTCAATAAAATGTAGGCAAAATCCCACATGGATAAGTCAACTCCAAATGCCTGCCATGATCTCTTTTGCCTTCTGAAAAGGCTAAAACACAGGAAATTAAACCGATTATCAAAATTTCCCTCGTCACAAATGGCCATATATTGTGTACACATACAATCGGTTCTAACATGGGAAAATACTTGTCTATTTCAAAATCAGTAGTCACATGCATTACCAGTCAATGAAAAATAGGAAGGTTAAAAAGGTCAAATACCAAAATATGCTGGGTTATAAAGCATACACAATTACTATAGATCTGCTCAGAGAGAAGATTAATATGTAGTCATGTATTGGTCAATACCTAATTATGATAGCATAAAAGGTAATACCAAGTCAGCAAATATCATTCTCATCACTGCAGACCTTCAATAATTGGTTCAATTAATGTATGTTTGCTATTCTTACAACACTTTTTTATATTCATCAATTAGAAATACATGGATGACTTACTGTAAACTCGGTTATCTAGAGCATTGTGTGCCATAATCATGTTGAATCCATCATTATGAACAACAACACAGGTGTAGGTGGTCAAAACTCTTTCCATTCTCTTTCAAGTTCACTCCTACATGTAACTTTATTTGAAAACAGCTGAAAATAGATAGGATTTACATTAAAAGTTTGGATAGATGTATATGAATGCTGTAGAATATTTATGTAGAATAACTTCTATATATTATTACATGCAGCTAAAATTATAAATGGGCCCTTCTATTGAACAATACAATTATAAATGCCAATGACCATATCAGGAGTTTACTTTTAACTTACTTATTTGACATTGATTGAGCACCAAGTTTGCATAACCTTACATACATGTCTTGTACCTCTATACTCCAGAGTAAGTCCTGTACAATCACTCTTGATGACTACTTCTAGTGTGACTAACCATCACTCAAGCCAAATTCAGGAATTGTGAAGAACATGAAAGACAAACCTTTACAGTGACAGATGAAAAAATTACTATGTAAGGGCCATAACTCTACTCTTACTGGTTAGCTTTGTTATTCTAGGTTACATACCTACATAGTTATGAACTTTGGACAGACAAATAAGGGTGAATCTAAATCCCTCCTATTTTATGCAAGTGGGATATGCACATATTTCATTATCATCCATAATTCATTATTATAGCCACCGTACAAAATCTGGCATCTGTAACTTAGAAGGAAAATTAGAACTACATGTTATTCTGATTGATTGATAGTACTAGTGACCATGAAGTTGTTGACAGCAGTGTTTCCCTAATGTGTCTGATCACGGAATAGCCATGTCTGGTACAAATTCATTTGGCTATATGGTAAAAATCTAAAAATTAAATAAGATGAGGCCCAAGAAGTTGTGACTCTACTGGCTACATTGTGCACATGGACCTTTGATAATAATATTCCCTATATAACTTTATAGAAAACATGTGACCCCAGGGCTGGGCGGGTTTTGACCCCAGAGGTATAATTAGAGCAATCTTGGTAGGAAACTAATTAGCACTGCTACATATCAAATATCAAAACCCTGGGGCATACAGTATAAGAGAGGAAGATTTTTAAAGATTTCCTTATATAATTCTGTAGAAAACATGTGACCCTCCAGGGGGGGGCAATTTTGACCCCATAGGCATAATTTCAAAATTTGTGGTAGGAAACCATTAAACAATACTACATACCAAACTATCAAATCCCTTGGCCGTGCGGTTTCAGAAAAGATGATTTTCAAGATCTATAGAAACCTGTAACCCCTGAGCAGAGCCAGTTTTGACCCCATACAGGGGCATAACTTAAAGAATCTTGGAAGGGGACCACTAGACAGTGCTACATTATGTAAGCTAGCCGACTCTATTTGGCGAACTCTGGGACATCTAATATTTTAACTCAATGTTGCAAAGAAGCTGGTATGACTATGACTAAGATTTGAAGTTACAAGTTCTCCTCCATGTTAGTATTATTATATCTCTTTCAACAACGTTATAATCAATTTCCCGTAATAAAACCTGATTCAACCTTTCTAGATAAACAATCTTTCAAGCAGCAAAAATTTGCAACTCCAAAGAGGTAACTATTGCTGTTGCGAGGTTGCAACTGAATATTACTATAAATTTTTACTAATTTTTCACAGCTGCCACATCTTGATTTTTTTCCCCCTTAGAGCCCCACATCAAGAGATAAGTAACTTTTCCCAAGAATTACTTCAAAGATAGCGGAGTTGACAGCCCACAACATGTGTTCCTCAAATGTATATGAGAGAGTTAGGGTGACTAGAAATAGTATAATACCGAAATACAGCAAAATACAAATTAAAAATATGGTAACTTAAACTTGGTTCTAAAGAAGCCGTCCCAGTCGTCAGTCGGTAGAGCACCATACTAATATTGAGGGCTCATAAGTCCAACTTCAGGCGCAGTTACCCCATGATTTACTTCGGGCTTAGTAGGTTTGGATACACACTGACATGGTTGGATCAAAGATGAACTTATGGTATATTGACAAGTTAATAACAACCATATAAATCACTCACTGAATAAATAACATTTACAAAAACAACATAATTCAACCAACAACATTCAGCATTGTTTGTAAAAACGTCAGTCACTCGTTCTTATAGCATATTCATATGATTCATCAACCGTTATGATAACTATCCGAGCAGCGTTTTGTCCGAATATGATGCACTACGTACCTCATGCAATTCTAACTCTTATCAAGTATCATGAATTTTTAATCCGTTTTACCAACGTAGCGATTAAGTTGCATCCGAAAGAATCAGATAATTAGCAAAGCGAACCGAAAACACGTCAACATACCTGCACGCCACTTCTTGCATCCGCAAAGAACACAATGATATTAGCCCGCGTGTGCGTAGTTGTTATCATATTTTCTCTGTAAACAATGGCGGACCCCATGGCGGCCATCTTGAAAATGGTGAATTGTGGGATCACGACAAAGAAGCCTGACGGGACCGACGGTCCATTACCTGAATGAGATCATGCTTTAATGGTATTATAGAGATTCATTAAAATATGTATCAACAGTTATTACTTCTGTTTAATTCTTATTAAATTAAACATGTAATTAAAAATACTTGCAGCCGGTGTCTTCATGTGAAATATTGCTTGTGTTTTAGTACTGGACATGCTGGGGTGGGGTTCAGGAAGCAATATTTGCTAATCTAGAAGACAGTTTTGTTTTGATGTATAATTTTTTTTGTGCAATGTCTTAAATCACTAACTTACTTATATGAATGAGTTAACTCTGTCAGTACTGGTAATGCTGAAAAATAAATCATAAACAAGCACACTCCAGCCAGACATTTCTATCTTCCATTAAGTCATTATCCTGACAGGGGACATAGGCTTTGATGGGCGTCAAATGACAAATTGAAAAAAGAATGCATAAAAGGATACAGAAAGTTACAGAGCGCATTATTCCGAACAAGTTTTGTCCGGACATGTGTCGAGAATCGCCTTCAGTACTTAATTATCCCTGCCGATCCCCCAGCCACCCCTGGGGCTAAACGGTAGATAATCAGAAGTATAATTTTACTTGTGATTCAATTGTCAAACTTGAAAAAATCATACTGAATGGACGTGGGGCTAAGTGCTCAGTGTATGGTTAATATGGAAAAATTTGAAAATCTTCTCGTCAGAAACCGCTGGCACAATTTTGAAATAATTTCACAGAGAGGTTCATTTGGTCACCGTCCACCAAAGGTTTTCAAGACATGTGGGTTTGTAAAAAAACGGGGATGCCAGCCCAGGGGGGCTAGGCTATTTTTTTCTAAATGGTTATATTGAAAACTAAGAAAATCTCAGAATCCACTGGCCTGATTAAATCATTTCAGAATAATATTAGAGAAATGTTGCTTGTGTGACCCTCTACCAAATTCTTCAAGCAATGTTGGATTGTGAAAAAACATGGCTGCCAGAGGATGTGGTTACTTCCTAACATGTACGTGTATTATAAGTGGGCATTATAAAATATTACTTGTCAGAAGCCGCTGGTCCTATTTCAAAATAATTTCATACTTGTAAACGTTCTTTGGATAAACCTCTTCCTGATTCCCCTCATGTAAAATGGTTCCATGCACAACTTTTGTTGCCATGGAAGCGGAAAGGAAATTTTTTTGAAATAATAATGTTCAGAAACTGCTGGCTTGATTGCAAAATAATTTCAGAGAAATGTTCATTGGGTGACACTCTACTGAATTTCTTCAAGCCATAGCCATATTGGTTCTTTAAAAAAAAAGGTCTTCATGGGGGGATATATTTCCCATAGAGCTATGTATAAAGGCGGTGAAAATGAAATCTTTTGGCCCAATTTCGTATGTCAGAATGATCCTTGGGTGGTCCTTTTCCAGATTCCTTCAAATAAAGTGGTGCAATGCAATGCAGGATTGATTTCAAATTAATGTCACAGAAAAGTTTGGGTGACTCTCTTCTGAATTCCTTCAAGCCATGTTGATTAAAGACTGACTGTCTATTGGGGGGGGGGGGGATGAGGTCTCCGGTGAGCATTATATAGGGCCATCATGTCCCTTCTGTTTAGTAATGTCCACTTGCTTCAATTTTAATTGAGTCATACAAATGGACATTACTTTCAAGCCGTGGTTAGTGCGCTGGACTTGGAACCTGGCGATCCAGGTTCGATTCCCGGACGCAGCAGGTCATACCCTTCCATGAAAATTTGACTAAAATGTCGATTTTCGTCCACATGTGGACAAGTTGCCGCCTCCTTGTGGAAGGGTAAGTTAGTACTGGTTAGAATTCAGTCCAGGAAAAACTGGTTAGGTGAACCGGCCGCCGTATATAACTGAAACATTGTTGAGAAACGGCGTTAAACCCTATGACACAAACAAACAAACAAAGCCAACTTTCCGAATAAGAATACATCAGTACTTAAGTGGAATATCACCCCATTACGACTGTAACAATGATAATTTTCTGGGTTTTTATTCGCCTGTTGTAATAATGTGTATCGGCATAATATCTTCGACAAGTTCGATAACCAGCTATATCGCACTTGTCACTCCAGAGTTATTGCCCTTTAATTAGAGAAATTATCTAAAATTTGTCTTTTCTGATCAATAACTTTAGAATTCTTTGTCCAATCTTCACTAGACTAGGTCATAATGTGTATAAGAATAATATTTTGGACATGTTCGACAATCAGCCATATCGTACGTGTCACTCTAGAGTTATTGCCCTTTACTTAGAGAAATTACCTAAAATTGGTCTTGTCCGATCAATTACTTTAGAATTCTTTGTCTAATCTTCACCAGACTTTCTTAATGTGTATCGGCATGATATCTTGGACAACTTCGATAACCAGCTATTTCGCACTTGTCACTCGAGAGTTATTGCCCTTTAATTAGAGAAATTACCTAAAATGTGTCTTGTCCGATCAATAACTTAAGTATTCTTTGTCCAATCTTCACCAGACTTGGTCAGAATGTGTATTGGCAAATTTCGAAAACAGTTGTTGGAATATTTTTGGAGGTATTTGATTCTAGGCAAATGGATCAAGTCAGGTTCAAACCTACATGTCACTAAAGGTTGAGTCATAGGAAATGAGTCATTCTTACACTGCTTTATTGTAAACTCTAGTGTCAAAAAATGTATAACGGGCGTATTTTGCGATGGTATGCGCTCTTGTTTTAAATGCCAATGTCACCATGCATTGCTATTAGTAACAAAATGATATGTGAACATGTTTTTGATATCAAACAGCCAATTTTCTTGCTTATTTGTTCGGAATTTTAAGCACTACCTCTACAGGTGGTACATTTTTGTATTAATACTATTATGCAACCCTCAAATTTCCGAGATACATGTACTTATAAATTCCGCTGTAGACGGCGCCATCTATGAAAAGTTCTGCATTGTTTTGTAAAATTTGAGATCGCCAAAGCATTTTCCAGAAAACTACAGTGTGTTACTTATATTACTTATAAGGATGGTCACATTGTCCTTTCTATACGCCCGTTCGAAGAACGGAACGTATTATGGGAACACACGCGGCGGGCGGCGTCCACATGTTGTCCGCTCTCTATGTCAAAGAGTTTTCATCCAATCATTATTAAACTTGGTGAAAATGTTTGTGGGCATAATATCTCGGCCAAGTTCGATAACCAGCCACATCACCGCAGGCACTTCTGAATTATGGCCCTTGAATTATGCAAAATTGACAAAATTAGCCTTGTCGGCTCTCTAAGTCAAACAGTTTTTATCCGATCATAACCAAACTTAATGAAAATGTTTGTTGGCATAATATCTCGGCCAAGTTTGATAACCAGCCACATCCCCCCAGGCACTTTTGAATTATGGCCCCTTGAATTATACAAAATTGGCAAAATTAGCCTTGTCCGCTCTCTAAGTCAAATAGTTTTTATCCGATCATTACCAAACTTGGTGAAATGTTTGTGGGCATAATATCTCGGCCAAGTTTGATAACCAGCCTCATCCCCCCAGGCACTTCTGAATTATGGCCCTTGAATTATGCAAAATTGGCAAAATTAGCCTTGTCCGCTCTCTAAGTCAAACAGTTTTTATCCAATCATTACCAAACTTGGTGAAAATGTTTGTAGGCATAATATCTTGGCCAAGTTTGATAACCAGCCACATCCCCTCGGGCACTTTTGAATTATGGCCCCTTGAATTATGCAAAATTAGCCTTCTCCGCTCCCCAAGTCAAACAGTTCTTATCCGATCATTACCAAACTTGGTGAAATGTTTGTGGGCATAATATCTCGGCCAAGTTTGATAACCAGCCTCATCCCCCCAGGCACTTCTGAATTATGGCCCTTGAATTATGCAAAATTAGCCTTGTCCGCTCTCTAAGTCAAACAGTTTTTATCCGATCATTACCGAACTTGGTGAAATGTTTGTGGGCATAATATCTCGGTCAAGTTCGATAACCAGCCATATCGCTCAAGTCACTCGGGAGTTATCACCCTTTGATTTTAGAAATTACCTAAAATTTGTTTTGTTTTAACACTGAGCTCTGACTTATGACGGGCGTATGTTGGTGACAGTTTGCCACTCTTGTTAATACATGTGTTTTGTTATATATATATACCGTATATATAGAATATAGCAGCAGTAGGTGTTTCTGTCTCATTAATTGTGCTATTGTTGTGATCATTTCAGGCCTCTTGGCTAGCGGTGGAAAGTACCTTGGTTTATCCCAAGTGTGATGAAATATAGATAGATGACAACAAATATTACAACAACTATGTCAAGTGCACCTCCCCTAACTACAAGTGCTGATGCCATTCCTGTGTCTGCTGATGTTCTAGTCAATGAACCTATGTCAGCAACTGTATCGTCAGTGGAAGCTTATGAAGTAATACTTACTTTTACATATTTTGTATTCAGGCCTTTTCTGTAGTTCTAATGGTTCAGACTATCTGACCCATTCCCATAGCCAAATAATTATATGTTTTTTTTCACAATCAGAAAAAAAATTCCAATCAGAAGAACCTACGAAAAATCTTCTGCTGGAGCGACCTGATATATTTGACAGATGATATAAGAAATGTAGATCAGAATGCTTGTTTGTATAAAATGTAGATTAGAAAATCCAGTTCTTTTTCAAACAATGAAAATTCCAAAAATTGGAGTTGAAGCGATTATAATTTTCCCTAATTGGCAAATTTTATGGAACACCATCCTACATTTATTATGGAATTATTAGTTGTTGAATGTTATAAGAATATAACAATTGATGAAATACCTATTTTTATGATGTAATTGTTTATTATTGCAGAGCCAAACCTTGACAGAGGTTCTTCAAATTGATACAGGAAAAGAATGCAGAACCAATCTGAATCTTGATAGGTCATTGCAGTCTGTTATCACTGACCTTGCTAATAACAAAGATGAATTGAGCTCTCAAAGTATAGTCAAAGGATCTTGCGAGGACAAGAACGGCGACACTGTTCAAGGAAACAACACTGAAATAGATAATCATAAAGAAAACTCACTGTCTGGAAGTGATATGGCTGATACAGTGGAAGGACTAAAAGAAACTACTAATGTCAGGGAAACTGTTGAGCCTTCATCGATTTATGTTAGTGATGACTCTGATATTGAAGTAATAGACATTAAAATAGATGGGAAAGACAAACCAGACCTTCAAGAACTTTCTCTAATAGAAAATGATGCCTTAGTTAGTACTGAAGTACCCTGTACAAATAGTGCCATGCCTGCTAGAGAACATTCGTTAGTTGGTGAAGTAAATTCTGAAAAAGAAGTTACTCTTTGTGATGTTGGTGCAATTGTCGAAAAGGACAGTAGAGTTGTAAATATCACAAATGCTGTTGAGGAAACAACAGACAGTAATGACAAAATTGTAGGAAATGATGTGCCTGACTTTAGTATTATGATTACAGATGTGAGATCGTTAAACGAAGGGGCTGAAACTAACACTGTTACGGACAATATTCTTGGCCAAAGTCAGGATTTGGATCCAGAAGATAATGCAGTGATAGCCAGTGTTTCCCAGACAATTGGTTTACAGAACATGCAAACCAATTTGCTTAGTTCTGTAAATGACAATAGTACAAAAGATAGTTGTACAAGTTCTACAATTAACCATTCTGTAAATGATATGCAACCGGATAATGTTCAGGATGATACATTGAATTCCATTAATTCCTTAAATGAAACACTCAATTCTAATTGTTTAGAGTCTGGGACAGGTCTTCCATCTGCAACTAATATGGTAACTGCATCATCACCTACACATGTTTTGTCTTCATCACTTGAAGATGCTAAATCAGTTCCCATCACATCTTGTGTGACCGTAGGATTTGTTCCTAGTCAACCGTCGCAGGATTCAAACCCAGTTTCAGTAGCAGAGCCACAATTGCAAAGATCAGCCTCTACTAGTCCACTGTATGTTGCCTCTTCAATATCCTTGACAAAAGATGGTACTGTTCCACTTAAAGCTACTACCCCTTTATCATCACCAATATCTCAGATGTCATCTGCCTTATCTCATGCCACATCTGTGTTATCGATGCCTGCCCTTTCTGTGAAATCGGGGACAGATTTAAAATCCAGATCTAAGCCTGACTCACAAGTTCCTGCTACAGCCAATTTACATGTCACGTCTGCTGCATCATCAACAACATCAGTTTCTGAAGCAGTAATGAAGTCTTCATTATGTCCATTATCAAAAGAAAGGACTGCATCATCTATTGTTAGTAATGAATCACTTCCTCATCTTGCAACTAGCTATCCTTCTGCTGCTGAAATTGTGAAAACTGAACCCATAGACAATGGTGTTTATGGAAAAATGTTGAATGATAACAACAGTGTACAGCAGGATCCAACTGCAGATCGCATGTCAGTGATAGTGCACAAGGGCCATAAATTGAATTCCTTTACAGCTAGGACTGGTGTCCCAATCGCTCCAAAAATAGTGATTACAAAATTGAGTAAAGTAAATGCGGTTGTGACGTCAAAGTCATCTACTTTTTCAAAAGTTTCAACTCCTAGACTTTTGCCCAAAGGACTAGATAATAAAAGGATGTTGTTTAGACAAAAGTTGCCAGTTTTAGATCAAATTGCTAGGATGAACCAGGCTTCAAGTACAAATAAATCTCAATTATCAATTACTGCCAATAACAACAAAACATCTAAATCTAGTGCAGTGATAGTAAGGATGGACAAAGAATCTCTTGCAGAAGACGAAGCTGAACAAACATTACAGCTGAAGCAACTGTCGACCATTAATATACATTCTGTAGGAGTCTCTAGAGTAACAGATCTTATTGCTAGAAAGAATCCACTGCCAGCATACAAGCCATTACCTGTTCCGGATTACATCAGAGATTCAAAGAAGTTGGTCGTACATGCATGCTATGAATGCGGTGATACGTTCCATTTGGCCAAAAGTTTACAGCAACATGTAGGTCGATGCATTATGCAGATAAACTATAAATGTGAAAATTGTGGTATTAGACATACATTTACAAACAAATGTCAGTTGCTGAGTCATCTACGCTCACATTTGAATTTAGAGAAAACTCAGGCTGTTCCTATTCACATCAAGTCTGATTCAATTGAAATTATCTCAAACTATGATGAAATTGTTCCAGGTAAACCATTTGAATGGTATAGAACGAATACAGTCCAACCTAATGATTCATTGGCTGCTAAGTCAGCTTCTACAACTGTTAGCACTGGCACTTGTGGACAATGCAAATCTGTGTTCCATCAGAAGAAAGCTCTTGTCGAACATTTTGAAGGAAAGAAAACCAACCGTTTCTTTTGCACTGAATGCCCCATGCATCTTAATAGTTCATGTGCAATGGCGGCACATATGTCATTTCATAAGTTAGCAAGCATATTTGCAGATTCAACAAATCTTTCTGAAGAGCAGTGGAAATTGATTAAAACCTTGCAGTGTCCTGAGTGTGGCATGAAATTTGGGGAGCAAGCAACAAAGAATACTCCAATCAAAACATATATTCAGGATGCAGTTCATCATTTGGGGAAGGAATGTTTTCATTTGTCACGATTGACTGGTATTGAATGTGTCAGATGTGGTTCTATGTGCAACGGTACTTCTGGTCTTCAGAACCACTTGCAAACACGTCTTGAGCATTATTTCAAATGTGAGCTTTGTCCAATGGCATTGAAGTCTGTTAAGAGTGTTAAAGCTCATTTCATTCAGAAACATAAAGCTGCTTGCTCTTCAGGGGTAAAAGCTAAAGTCATATACAGATGTCATGTGTGTGACACTTTGATAGATGATAAATCATTCTTGGTTCAGCATATTTCCATGCACATTGAGGAACACAAGGTGAACACTTCAGTGTCTTTTCACTGTTTGCAATGTGGAGAAATGTTTCAAAAGAAAGATAATCTTGTTAAACATACAGCTGAAAATCATATGTATGTGAAACGTAAATTTATATGCGCTTGTAAGAGAAAGTTTGCAAGTCCTCTGCGTTATATGGTGCATGTACTAGACTTTAACTCAAACTGCCACCCAATCTTGACTCCTACAGTTGAAACAGACTTTTGCGAGCGATGTGCAATAGTTTGTGTTGGTAAAGCAGCTTTAAAGAACCACATTTGTCTGGCCTTAAATGATGTTGTTGTAATTGTTGGTAAACCTGAAGAAAAGAAGTCCCCTGTACAAAAATCAGTCGGTGCTGGAAATAAGCAGGAGTTGAATGGAGAGAAAACTTGTGGGTATAAGGAATCTTCTACAAATACTCCAGTGGACTTGCCTGAGCATCTGAGTAAGACTTGTGTGTGGTGCTCGCTGTTGTTTATGAGTATTGAACACAGAGAAAGACATTTGAGAGCTCATATGACCAAAGAGAAAGTGTATGTTTGCATTTATTGTGACTATAAGAATGCAAAAACGTATCATGATCTAAAGAGTCATGAAATTTCATGTTCAGCTATACGGAAAATGAATTTACGTCGAGCCAATCAGGTAGAACAGATGAATGTTGCAATGAAAGAAGATGCAGATGAAGTACAATTAACATCGAAGAAGATATCCAAAAGGCCAGTTGTAGAAGTGAAGGAGTATTTTATGTGTGAAGAGTGTAGTGCCATATTCACGCGCAAATCACAGAAGGAAGAGCATATAAAATCAGAGCATGGTATTCATCCTTGTCATTTGTGTGGAATTGTGTATGATTCTCAAAGTTGTCTGAAAAAACATTTTTCATTGGCTCATGAGGGAAAGCTTGTGTACTTTTACTGCAAGATCTGTAAAGGTCACAATATTGATAAAGCATTTAGATACAAAGATACTTTGATAAGGCATCTTAAGGGTAAACATCGGGCAAAAGTGTTTGATGAGTCAAATATAATCACCCAGTTTCCAGGTCTTCCAGAATTTGACAAAGAGTCGACCCCAGAGACCCAAAGTATGAAACATTCATCAGGTTCTGCACCAGAGTTGCCAATAAAGAAATTACGTGTTGAAGGTGAAGATGTCTTCAAGTGTGCTAAATGTGCATATGTGTCCAAGTCCAAAGATGAATTTCGACAGCATATATTGATTCATAAAGCTGCTGAAACTTATCAGTGCTTCGAATGTGGCCTTTGTTTTGCAGTTTTTCCATCTCTTAAGAAACATGTGTTTATTGTTCACAAAATCAAAGACTTCGAAAATTACGTGAAAGAAAATTTAATTGAGGAACCATCAATGTTGGAAGACATAGATGTGATACGTGAACCATCTAAACAGGACTTTGAATCTGAACCATCATCTGCTGAAGAAGATGATGAAAGTAACTCTCTTGATTGTAAAGTCTGTTACAAACAATTTGATACTATGAAAAATTTAGTTGCTCATATTAGAGTTCATGGAATGGCTTTCATACGAAAAAATCGTCGCCAGACAAAAGGCACTTCCTGCAAGAGAAAGAAAAGTGTAGATGATGTGGAACATGATAATATAGGAGGAGCTGCTGCTGAAAATGATGGTCTGGCTGTTAAGAATAAAAAGATTCGAACTGACTCCTATAATTCAAACAATGAAGAAGCAATGGATGAAAAGGTTGATAATGAATCAAATGCATCTAACCCTAAAGATGTGAAAACAAATGACTCTGCAGTCAATAAACCTGAAACTATCAATGAGTCCAGTTCTGATGACAAGTGATAAAGCGATGTTATTGTGTAAAGCCAGGAAATTCCCTATTAATGTGTTGTATTGAATGTGAACTGTTTTTGGAAAGCAGTGTGAATAATTCATTGTAAATGCTCGGGATGAAATTGTGTTGTCTTTTACTTTTGTTAGTGCTTTGCTTTATGAGAAAACATACCGTAGTTACATGACAGGGATTGGGGAATTTTGTCCTGATTTTAAATGTCCTCATAGTGGCTATGAAGAATTACCATGTAACATTTTTTATGATGAATTGAACAAGGACTTCTATACTTGAGTTTTGTACAATGCTTGTTGTTATGTTAGTTATTTGATTGAAACTGGTTTGTTTTTAAAGTCAAATTGAAAAGTTTTTGTTTGCTATCTCTCAAACCACCCACCAAAAATGCTATTCTCCTAAAAAAGTGTATGGGCATGGCAGGATTTTGTAAGTCTTCTTCAGGAACAAGGTTTAAAATACTGATAAAATGGGCTTGTGTTTTGTTTAAAAAATTACTTTACTGTCCGACTGAGTAGGGGTGCGAGACAGCAAACACTGACTGTATGTGATCTGGTTAATCTTCATGCGATGATAGCTATAGCTTGAAAATCCACACTGATCTGTTTCTTTACTTGTTTAGTTACATTAGAATTGTGCTGCTACAGATCTTTATTTCTAGTTTGATGTAATTTTGTTGAATGTTTAATAATAAGATAATTTTGTCTAGCAAGAGAGAAACGCCACTCTTCTAAAATAATTGCACATAGGTTTATGTTATGTTTTGTCTATTATCTTAAATCATGTACATTTATCAAGTATATTTTTGCATATATCTTTGTATGTTATTCTCTATTTGTTTATGATTGTGGGCATGTTGGATGTTGCAGAGGTCTGTAGCAATATATGGTCCATTCAAAACATCAAAATAGATATCTACATTGTATTTTCAGTTCAGTCTCATTCATATGCTACATATATAAATTTATATGTACAATCGGACCTTGTTTATTTGATAACCTTCTATCCGAATACTTGGTATCATCCGAAATTAATGTCAGGACCAATGCATCTTCTTATGCACGTAAAATTGAAATGGGCTATTTCAAAACCATGAATTGTTAAAAAATCAAATTTCTGACCCGATGAATTCAAATAACTGTATTGTGTTTAATCGACCAAACATTGTTACAGACCCCATTGGGATGTTGTGGTGTTTTTCAAATATGTAAATATGATATTTCTTCAATATACGACATTTTCCATATTGTTTGATTTAATGTCAATGTACAAAAAAAAGATAAATTGTCTAGATGGTTTGGGAGAATTTGTCACAATGAAATACTAGGATCCCAACGATGCCTGAGATTGAAAACAAGTTATATTTGAATTGCTCAAACTATCCAAAAAAATTGTGTACATAGTTATTGTTTAACAGTCAATTGAAAATTTAGAAATGTTGTAAAGAGCAAAGAAATTCATATATGTTCTGTCTTCTTTGATGAACTTGTTACTGTGATATGTTGTATAATAATTATGTATGTGTAACAACTGTATAACTGGGTGCTGCATGGTTGTATAAGAATGCAGAATGCATTGTTGTAACAACTGTAAGTATTGTAACTGTCATATTCAGCTAATACCTGAGAATGGTATTTGTCTTTTATCTGTCACTGGTACCAAATATATGGCTATTTGCAGGCATGAACATTCTCCATGGATTCAGATTTCTAAGCCTAAGGTTGTTCCTTGGACCCGTCTGGGAAAAGTTCAGATGATTTTTAATTTTTCCATTCTCATGCCTGTATATAAGATTTGATCTTTCTTGTTAATATGTGCAAAGTTTTGTGTGTGTATTTGTAAGTAAATGATTTGTTAATCAATGTTTGCATTCATTTACTCTGCTTGTACAATGTATTGACAAATAAGTTTATGTGAGAATTTTTACAGTTTTTTTGAAAGCATCTAAAGTTCTAAAATAACAAGGTATGTGTAAGTATTTTCATACACATGTACTTTTAATAGCTTTACAATGGAGATACCAGGATAATTTTGTGATGTATATTAGTGTTTGGGTTTATAGTTTGCCATTTATAATTGCTTTCCATGTTTATTGTTGTTCAAATTACATCAGTTCTGTATGTTTCCACAATATGCAATCTTTATTCTCACTTCATCAATATCAGAAAGACATAAATCTTTATAATGAGATAATGTGTAAAAGTACTGAAAGTGAATGATGGTATATTGGCAACCATGTTGTTCTCAATGGAACATACTTGCTGTTTATTAATAGTATTTGTATGGGCATCAGCTGTCTATTATGACACTTACTTACCAATTGTTGCAATATTTAGGATGACACACACAAATTCAGTACGTCTTTAATGCTTTAGAGCAAAATAAGCCAATTCATTGAACTGAATCGTCTTTATCAAGTGTGACTGCCGTTGGTCTGGATAACAGCTTGGCGTCTACTTTTCATTCACATCATGAAATTACGAATCAATTCTGGGGAATATTTGCCCATTCTGTTAAAGTCTTCTGGGGCCTGTCCTGGGGTGGATTAACGTCAAGTCTTCTGGTGCCTGTCCTGGGGTGGATTAACGTCTTCTGGGGCCTGTCCTGGGGTGGATTAACGACATGGGAAGATTGTTACTTGCTAGCGATATCCAGGCAAACGGCTGTTTAATGTGTTACTTGTATAATCTCATGAACATTGACAGTAACAAAACTCTCACATTGTTTAGCATGTTAACCATCAGCTTTGTTATACAGTGCAATCTTTTAAGTGGCCTTCAACAACAGAATCAATGTTCCTGTTGTAAGAATGTACATTTAATTTAATCTCGTGAGCGACAGTCTGTCAACAGTGGCCAAACTTTAGATCTCCCAGAGAGTGATTCTTTGGAGATGTTGTGCTGTAGATTCAACCTAGAATGTCTGTGTTCATAACTTGGTGTCTCATCAGAATATATAGAATTGACTTATTTCGGACTATTTTGCAGTTTTGGTCATTGTTATTCTAAAATATGTTAGGAATATAATTGGAAGAAATTATTTATGTATTTATAAGTATTTGTATTGAGAAAATATACAAGAATTGCACTTCAATAGTCTTGCTTTTAATCCGTAAACCAGTGAACCATTTATGATGTATTGGATGAATGAAACTACCAAAGAGTACCATCAATTACCCATTTCCAAAAATGGAATATTCCAATCCAGACAAAGTGTCTCGTCAAAAATATCAGCTCTCATAAATTTTGACATTTTTATGGATTTTCCATACTCAAATTTTCAATATCGGACTAATAAGAGTAAATCTGTGATTTGAATGCTGAGTGTATACTTTATAATGCAGGGCCCTGGTTATCCATACACATCTTGATCTCTCCACATATCACTCTCATGACACTTCTATGAGAGCTGTGTTCTGGAATACTTCTGTCAGATAACTAGCATTTGAATACCGGTAATATGGTATCATTTATTAAATTTTACAATTCTAATAGGAGATTCAGTCACATGTTCTCATTTCTTTTAGTATAAAGTGAGTAAAAATGTGTTTATACCTACGATTTTCACTAGATTCAATAAATGGTATAGTGGTAAGCCTAGTGGGAATCGTATGAGAAAAAGTGCTCTTCTGCTATGTACAAAGTTTTGAAGTTGCGAGTTGGGTGCGATAAATCAACACTGTCATAAATATTTTGCAGCCTTTGAAACTGAGTGATTTTATGCATTCATCAGCTCATACTGATCAGTATTGTGGTGCATACCAGGTATACATTACATTACAAGTATCCAACAATACTTGACAGAACAATTTGATTGAAGTAAATACATCCAATGTCATTTGTCCTTCACCTTTGGTTCATGTTGGGATGTTGTAAGTTGCTTGTGGAAGAGATGTTTGTATTGGTTGGTAAAGCAAGAACACTGGGTAGGTCAATAGATCGATGTACATAAGTGAAATACTGTAAAAAATGGCATAACTATTCCAAAACAATAGAAAAGGGTTGCAGAGGATATTTTTCCAATTACGGGCCTTCCAAGTTATGACACAAACAAGGCTCTGTACTAAGTACATCAAATGAGGCTGACAACAGAAGTTTATTAATTTTAAAACTGGTTTGAACAAATATGAATAAATATCTTTAATGTCACTGAAAGAAGGAACATTTACAACAACCATATTACATGTAGTTAGAATATAATAGAAAAAGTTTGATCATTATGTACGAATGAGGAGACATTTGAAGATGATTGTTGTGTGTGAAAACACACCGATACAAACTGCTCAATTTTCCCTTCTTATGACAGCAAATGAAAATACATGCGAAAGATAGATAAATTAATATACTTCAAAAACTTAAATATTGATAATATTTCATAATTGGTCTGTATGAATATAAGTGTATTTTTATGGTACAGACAGTATAAAATGTCTTAATTATTCACCCAACAGTAGGAATTGGACCACACAACTGATATTATTTCTCTCAGTGACTTCTTTTCGAGAAAATGAGTCCTTTTCATGAAATAAATGTCCTTTTCGCTGAAAGAGCAACTGCAATCAATGTCATGCAGGCGCTTTGTTTACAAAATGACAAATCCACGCTGTATTTTAGTTTTTAGTGGTAAAAGAAAGTCGGGGAAAGATTATCTCGCTGATCATCTTCTGAAACGGTCAGTAACTGTGTGTTTTATCAGATGAAATTACTGTTATTGCATGACATACTTACTATAACATGAATCTACACTTGTCAACAGTAGCATCATTACAATTTCATTTTCAATATATCCATGGATGTACATGTATGTATAATTATAGTCCAATATATTAGATGTGCATGTCGATTTAACCATAAACATTAATTATTTTGTTATACATGTAGGGTCTTATTTATAGGACTAGTAGTAACATTCCGTTTGTCTTTCCTTGTGTTAATCTTCTATTGCACTTTTTGTTGTTATATTAATTCAACTTATTATTATGTTAATGATTTTAAAAAATGTTCACACCAATGTTACGGACACTTAAAGTAGCCAGTGTTTTTTTTGGGGCCGAAATTCGGACCCATTCCCCTCACTCAAAAGTATGTTTTTTTCCCCTTTTCTCAGTTAAAATTCCCCTCCTACAGCTTTTTTTTTAAATTGGAGATATGTTGCCAGTATTGTTGATATTTTTAGTCAGAAAGATAGAAACATTGACCTGTAATGAAACTAACCAATCAGTTAGCATATTTACATGTTTACATCACTGCGACAAAGAAGTGTAGTGAATATAGACATAAAAATGTATACTTTAAATGCACATTATTTTCACCCTATTTTCCTCTCACAACGCTATTTTCCCCTATTTAAGGGCCCCGCCACCATTCCCCTAGAAGTGAAAAGAAACACTGGTAGCCAATAAAGAATTCTCAATTAGTTGACATTGGCACAAAGATTCAAGTTCTGAAGGTCAGGACTAGTCCCCATGATATATAATTATGTTACTGTACTTTTGGCTGAGTATACAGACTCGGTCCAATTAATAAGATAAGTATAGAAAAGCATGATTTATACTGATTTACTGGTCACTGTTCTATGAATCCTTGAGATAGAGGGATGTAGCCAAGGAATCTCACAGGGAAGATTGTTACTGATTAACTAATCATCTTGGCAGACTCCCATCCATCCTATACTATAGGATTAGGAAAGACTAACCCAAACCTTGACCAAAGAAATTTACTATAAAAACTAATTAATGTGTTAATATCTTATTGGTGTTATTATTTCAGGTTTGATGAAGAAACATGTCAGGTACTTCGACTCTCTGGACCACTTAAAAAGCAATATGCAGAAGTAATAATCCTTGTTATCAGTTATCTTAATTAATCATATAGCAGCTTTTGATCATTAATCAATTGTTTATCAACTTGTTTCAAATGCTATGGAATTAGAATTTCTGCTTGTTAATGCAAATATTCCATAGTTACAACTGAAAATATTAAACCTAATAAGTGTGTTGGAACGACTGGTTAACTATGACCAATGTGTGGTGCAGCAGCGATAATCGATTGCTCAAAACCATATTCGATAGCCGGCGACTTCAGAAATGTTCAATTATAATTAATCATCACAGCATTCGTAGTAATAGTTTCTTCTTTCAGGAGAATGGATTGGATTATTCTGAATTGCTAAATGCCTCAACATACAAAGAACTTTACAGAGCAAAGATGATAAAATGGGGAGAAGATAAACGACAAACTGACCCTTACTTCTTCTGTGAGAAATCTGTGGCTGCAGCCGACTGTAATATACCTCTGTGGATAATATCAGATGCTAGGCGAAAATCTGATATTCAGTTCTTTAGGGAGAAATTTTCTAATGTTGCTAAATTTGTGAGAATTACAGCCTCGGAGTCTGTGAGAATACAGAGAGGATTTGTTTTTACACAAGGTATACACACTGTTGTTATAATACTCAGAAATATACAGTAAAACTATACAGTAAATTGTACTAATTAAGAATATTGTAATGTTTGAAGAAAAAAACAATTTGTTTAGGGTAACCTGACCTTATACCTAGTTGATAGTTGACGAGCTTACGTATGTTTTCCATTAATATACTTTATTTTATTATCAATTTGTGCAATATTTCCTTATGCATTTTGGTGGGATTACAACATCTTTATCACATCAATTTCAAAGACTGGCATTTAGCATTGAAATTTAAAAAAGCTGCAAAAGCATTATATAAATATCACATAGCATGAAGAACTTGCTTCACTAGCAATTTAAACTAAGCTTAGTTACCCTTTCATGTCATTTCAGGTGTTGATGATGCAGAATCTGAATGTGGACTGGATTCTGGTGTGGAATGGGATTTTATAGTGAACAATGACATTGATAAAACAGTCTTTGATTCTGAAATGAAACAAATTGTGAACTGTGTTACTGAAGTGTTAGCAAGATGACACAATGCTATTCTTGCTAATCTTATACCCAGTTAAATTGCTCCAATAACCAATATGCCAAACATGAGTCATTAAATTCATGTTGTACTATCAGACAGGCCAAGCAAATAATGTAGTTAGTTTGTAAAACAGGAATTCACCTTTCCATGACTCAACCTTCGGAGTTTTTAACATGAATTACCAGAACATCAAAAAGAACATAGTCACAATTTGTGATGTCTAAGTATACAAGTATTCATACTGGCGCACTGTTCTTGGTCAAATCATCCCTTATATATATCTTCAGAGAAGCATGCTACAAAGAACGTCTTTGAAGTTTACATTTTATTATCAAATAAAAAAAAATTGTATTAGTACATGTATTATCAATTTTATTAATATACAAATTTATGAAAACTTCAAAGGCATTCTTTGTAGCAGTCTTCTCTAATTTCACCGTATTTGTGATCATTCACATTTTCTGTATATTTCTTTACATAAATGTACATACATATGTCAGTTTTAGACCTTGTCACAGGTAATTACCTCTAAGTTTTACACGAAGTCATATATGTACAAGTATTTATAAGAAAACGATTCCTTCTTAATTTACTTTTTTGTATTTTTAATATGTTTAGATGTAATGTTATATGATTATAGTGTTGAATATATATATTGTGTACCTCTAATGTGTCATTTGTGATATTATCATTATTATGCATTATACATTGTATTAATTTATGCATCCATTTTTTGGATTATGAGGAAAAGATAAAAGAAAATATTAAAAGTATTGTGATGTTTCTCTTGTCCTTTATAAAAAATAAATATTATTCATCGTCTGTACCACAGACATATATGTCCATGTCTGTACTCATAAGTACTAATTCCTCGGTTTGCACACTTACTGAGTTACCAGGATACCATAATATACACAAAAGTAATAATAAGTATTTAGAATGCTTATTCTTGCAGTACCAGGATATACATATGCATACATTGGAAATCTACAGGGTTATACTCGAGCCTCAACTTCCTAAGTTAACCATTTTGGGGCTCAAAATGTGTCCTGTGTGGTAGGTTTAGCCTCAGTTATTGAATTCAGTAAACGAAATTTGCACTAGCCAAAATTAATAAATCCGCGGATCAGGTTATAATTTTTGTTTTGGCACGTCCATTATTTTGGACCGTCTGAACGAATTTTATCCGCTTCGATAGTTGACTCTTCACAAAGAAGTTAAGTAGTCCAGCAGAGGACGATCACCTTTTCTTATTATTTATTTAACTTTTGAGTGAAAACAAACGTATATCACATGAATTCGATAACCGGATTCATAAGAAAACTGACTATTTCTTCAGATAGTGAACATGCCATTGAACATAATGACGCTGTTAAGCAGACAGAGCCGAATTCACTTTCATCTGATACGAAGGGAACTAACTCTGCTAGTTCACAAATTATGACCAACGAGCTACAGACAGAACGCGAGACAATATATGGTAAACTACTTTAAAAAACTAAATTTCTTCATAATTTGTTTGCACATACATTCAGATCTAAACATTTGATTGTTGTACTATTGTAGAAGACTCGACTTCTGATGGTTCTGAACTGGTAATTATAATTCTTTAGTTGATGTCAAATGCACGGGTCCTTTGGAATTAGACTTTAAACAATTGCACAGAAAATATCCATATTTACAACATCCCAGGCTGTGACAACAGCCATAGATAATTTTATTTTTGCATGTAAGAAACTACCTAGTGTAAGCTGTTGTTTCAGACACTCGCATATTAAATTTGCTTTTTAGTACTCGACTGTTGACATAATTATAATAATGTGTAAGTTTGAGAACAGCATAAAACCATATTTGCATTATAATTTCATGTGCAATTACAGTGATTGTTTTTGTACTGCAGAATTTCGGCTGTTACTCTTGCAAAAAAGCCTCCATTTTCCCCAAAAAGTGTCATTTTTTTCCCAAAAAAGTAAAAAAATGCTGACTTTTTTACAGTCCTGAAAAGAGCACTTTGAGATGAAAGGTGGAAAAGCAATAATACATTTAGCAAAAGCAGGAAATTAAAACATTTATCAGTAAAATAACGATGCTACTATTTTCCCCAAATTTGGGACTTATCACGCATATTTTCCTAATTGAAAAGGCACAGGCAGTTAAATATATTTTCCAAAAAAATCACTTAATTATAATTGACTGGAATTTTCCCTTAAGCATGTGAAATGTAAGTGTGTTTATTTTTCAGATTTGATAAAAGATATTCGTGATCCAGAAAAACCAGAAACTCTTGAAGAGTTGAATGTTGTATCAGAAGATAATATAACTGTTGAACAGTTTGCTGAAGAAAGATTGTACATTAAGATAGTATTTGTACCCACTGTACCACACTGTTCGTTAGCATCTCTCATAGGTAATATGTTCATACTTGTAATTCCCCTGAAATATTCATTAAGAATAAATTAGAGTCTTATAAATGATATCTCATGCCAGTGTACTGTTTCGTGTATAATGTATTTATGATGAACGATATTCTTCATTGTTTAAACTTATTCATCAGGAATTGTCAAATAAGTGCACAAGTTGTATTAATCATTTTCACTGACTGTTTCCTGGGTTACTAACCAGTGCACATGCTTAATTTACAGATTGTGAAGTTCGTGTTTCATCTTTGCCCTTGGCAAGATTCAAACTCACGACCTGATCAGGAGTTGGATGCTTTATCCCTTGACCATTGTGCCTCCATAAGACACCCCTGTTCTGTTTACAAGCCTATGTGTTTAAAATACGTTGATTGTTTCAGGTCTTTGTCTCAGAGAAAAGCTGAATACATGCTATCCAGAGAAACACAAGGTAATTAAAAAAAATAGATATATAGCTATAGATCTATGTGTATTATATGAATATCCTTTTAGTCTCCACCATCTTGAATACTTAAGAATGCCTGATGAAAATGAATACCTGTACTGATTTGATTCATGTTATGAAGGTATGAAAATGTCTTAGTCGATAATGTCAAAAAAATTGGACAAATATAGGCATGTAAATTGAATTGAACAAAATAATTAGCAAAGGTCAGTTACGTTCAATCTTGTTTCATGATTTTGTGTTTCTTACCAAAATTGAACATTGTACCCAAAAATAACGTAAAAATTAAACAATTATTTCCAATTGTAGCTGGACATTCTTGTGAAAGAAGGATCACATGAAACAGCAGATGAAAGTAAGAAATTTTTGTATCCCTAGAATTAACTTGGTTGTATTTATTTTCTTTCGTTTGTTAAAGCAGTCGTTGTGTATTTGGCACAACATGTATTGTCGCCATGCTCATTTTATCAGCATAGTGTGAGGGTCATTATTTTGTTGTTATTGACATTCCATCACTAAGTATTGTAATGATGATTGTGAATCAGTTGCAGTTTATGATTTGAACGGACACAACACATTTCTATCTCAAACCCACACCAATATTCAATTTAGCTTGATTAATAAAAAAAAGTACTAGAAAGTACTTAGAAACAAACTTTTACACAGTATTTGGTGTAATTGCTTTTCTAAGGTGTGCTTTAAGGTGTTTGTTTTAAAATATAATGTATATATCTCTTCTGTCCAATTAATTTGAAAATTATTCATATTCTAACACTGCTATAGAATAGTCCCTGTTATTAAATATATACATCCAAGTTGTTGAAATATTTTTATGACTAATAGTCAATGTTTGTTAATTATAATTTCAGTAAATAAACAGATCAATGATAAGGAAAGAATTGCTGCTGCCATGGAGAACCCCAATCTGCGTGATCTTGTGCAGAAGTGTATTAATGATGATGAATATGGATAAACATTTAACTTTTGATTGGGTTACATTTGATGTGATATTCTGTACTGAATTGGTGCCAAAATGTTTGAGCTCAATTTATATGCAATATGAATGTTAGTGATTTTTTTAGGTTTACACATAGAGATTTTTCTACATGTGAACCCTAGCTAACTACCTATAACTGAAACTGTACCATTCTGTTTCTGCTAGATGTTGCCTCATTGTACAAATGGGGGGCATCTGGATTTACCCTTGTTATGTAATGTACTGAAGTATTTATTGAGTCAGTTTCAAAATCAGTCTGAATGTAAAACTAAATGAGAAGTTTCGTGTTGTTTGAAAGACTGCAAGTGCTATTATAAAGCTTCTATAAACAAACCATATTTGTTAGAGCTCCATTATGCTGAGAATATTGCTCTCAAGCACTCTCGAGTCCACTTATCAGAAAGGAAGGGCTGGTTTTGAGAGAATCTAGTCGCAAGGTTTGAACCCACATCCTCTATGTCGAGTAACCAACACCTTGTATACCATTCTACTGCTCCACATTAAGGGTTATACATGTATGTTATGAATTATTTATATGACTGGACATAATGTCATTGTAAACTATAAGCTTCAAAATAAGACCATATCAGAATATCCAAAAGTTGATACTTTCGTGAACCATATGTCTAAATGTCACTTGTGAAAAGCTAATCAGTTTGTATTAGGTATTTGTACCTATCACATTCCGTGATGTCTGTATATTTGTGCATTTCTTTTGTATAAGATTATTTATGTTTTATGTAGATTAAACTGTTTTCTTCCAAAGATAAATATATGTTACCATTTTAATGCTTTGTATGTTTTACTAATATTCACTTGGTTATATACAATAATTCCTCCACTCTTTGTGTCAGAAAATGTTATGTTTCTAACACTATGTACATGTTGCTACAACCATATGAACAAGTTGAAAAACATCGTTGTCATTCAGCCAACAACCATCTTTCCCTGAACTTATTTGTTAGATGTATTTATTTTTAATTGACAATGATACCCCCCTCCAATCTACAGCTCTCTTCTCAGTCATGCCAGTTTAGAACTGCATAAAGCAGGACCAAGCTTACTTTTCCACATGTACAACAAAGACATTTCAGTATGTTAAGTTTATTTTTGTATATTTCAAAATTTGGAAAGTTAACAAAGTTTTACATATGAAACAGATATACAATAAATACACTGTCTGTATATGAGTCACTTAACAAAAGACTATCAATGCAAGAATGTACATCATAAAACTTTCAAAATGACAATCACACTGGTTTTATTTGCAGACTTCAGTAGCCTGGACAGCTGTTACAATGACAATTTACAGAATATATGTATAACGTAATTGAAACTACCATGACACCTTTATTACTTGCTAACAAGTTATTTGTTGTACAATTATTTAAAGTTTTCATTGCCAATTCTACATCATAAACACATGCATGGTCCATTATCAGTAAATTCTTTCAGTG
Source organism: Mactromeris polynyma (assembly GCA_032209605.1). NCBI lineage: Eukaryota > Metazoa > Mollusca > Bivalvia > Venerida > Mactridae > Mactromeris > Mactromeris polynyma. The sequence goes on along the minus strand of JASFXZ010000001.1, from coordinate 33,363,998 downwards.
TTTCGAAACTATGTAAATTTAAATGTGTAATTTATATGAATTGATGGTCAATAAGATTATATGTCAGGACTACATCGGCCACACCCTACAATCAACATCCATCCATAAATAAGGGAAAAGTGCCAGGAGAATGTGCAGGGTAAAACGACAAGCATTTATCAGCAGTCGTACGTAGTATACCAGAATTTAACTTTCGTCAATTTATATATCGCAACAGTATTAAATAGCATATTTTTTCTTTCACTCTTGTTGAACTAAAACAGGGAATTTATATGTACCAGAACAGAATAAAAAGCTCTTTACTAAAATAATTATTGAAAATATCTACATTTGATAAAATGCCCTGGAAACTTGACCTTTCCTAAGCAGTGAGTGAAAACAAAAGATTACCTTGTTCAAATAAAAATTATTTGGTCTATATTTCACAAAACATTTGACTTGATACGACTTAAATTATTTATGTCTAGCGCTATACATTTGTTTGCTAAGTAGACAAAGAAATTTTGCATCATTCAGTCATATTTCTAACGCAACTACATAAATATACAACCCTATATGAAGAATTATAGGTTTTAATGTGCTATGTTATATATATATCAACAACATGAGAGCAGATGGACACGGCATTCATCAGGCATGATCTGCATGAAATCGAGACTAACAAACTTAAAGCAACTTATAACACGCTAAGTAATTTTATGCCAATATTATGAAGACTACAAAAAGAGAGCCATGATTCAATGAAAATTTAGTACAAATATTTTATTACATATTTACATTTTGGCTTAATGTTTGAAAATAAAAACGTGTTATTTCATCATAAACTTAAGATTACATACTAAGCACTTTTGTATTTCATTCATAACATGCAAAAGGCTAAAAAAATCCATATTTGATTCTGGTTGAGTGTACATTTAATAAAGCTGTTACAATTAAGAGCATAAGACCACAAACAGATGTAGTTCATACGTACAGCAAGTGAAACAATTAAGAAAATTAATGTTCATAGCAACTATATAGTCATATTATAACTGGTGGTTTGCACAAAACTACAGGGCTACGTAATAATTCTTCTATTTATAAGAACATTGAAGTTTCCAAGTCTTAAATCCCTGTAATACACTATGTTTAGTGACAGTATCATATGTATATTACATGATTATAATGATAAAGTGATTCCATTTTACTGAACAGTACGTAACCAATGTTATGAAAGTTCAATACATATCACTGATTCCCTAATTCCAAAAATGGGATAATCCAGTCTAACAATAAAACCGATTGGGAACCAAAGATCTCATAATGTATAGTGAGATTATACCAAGCAAAATAGCAACATTATTATAAATGATACAGTACTGATCAATCGGTATAAATAAAAATACAGCAATAAGTCGGCGAGAGCCTGTTTCAAAATAATACACCGAGTATACTGAACAATCGGTACAAACTGCATTTCCAAATGGTACAAAAAAAACAATTATTTACATAAAATTATTCAGTTATAGCACTTTATATATCTTGATACATACAGTAGCCCTTAGTAACAAGAAAATATAACACTGACAAAAAACCCGAATGAGAAATACATGCAACTACAGCAATACATATACACTGTATATATATATCAGAAGAACAAATATGTCAAATATTATTTCATATTTTACAAGAATATAAACAACAGATGAAAAGGTAGAATGTAGAAGCTATATAAAAGACTTCAATCAGCCATGACAAAGCAGGCTGTCAGACAATGCTTGCTTTTAGAAGTAAGCTATAACTGGCTTTTTACAGAACAGGATTAGAGACGTCGATTGTCAATTAACACAAACATGTATGTACAGTTTTAACAGTCTGTATTCAATGCTTATATAAAATATGTTAAACTGCACAGATCACATTTATCTAAACCCAACTAGAACTGCCAGACACATTTCAGAACGAAATGTAAGCTGATAACTTTTTGAGGACAATTTCATTCTCCATAAAAATAAAGTTAACAGACAATACAAGATGGAAAGATAATAAGCAAACAGCAGAATCAGCTATAGTTAGAAAATATTTAAAATATTTTGTATATAATATTTATACAAAATTATTATATAGTTAGGTTTACAATATTATAAAGTTTGAACATACATATTTTTTTTACAATAAATTAGACAACAGTAAGAGGAATGTTTCATATTAGAAAAGGCAAAAAAGCATTCCACAATAACAAAATCATGTTTTAAAGTCTTCACATCTGATTTGTAGACCATTTATAACTACAGGCATTATAGAAAACACTATCAAGTAATGAATTAAGCATTTGTAGCCATAATCACATCAATAGAATAGTGAGGATATTTCATGGAAGTTCGAATTACAAATTGAGAAGTTCATAATAATTGCTAGGTAACCAGTATTTCAAATATGGTATTTCACATACATCTTTTTAGGTTAACTATGCAGCTACTCATATATTAGAAGTTAAATAAAAGAAAATGTACCGAAAGTTCAATCACTTTGTTCACATGTTGTCATAGCAACCATATACAACCAGTTGTCATGCAAATGCCAGTTGCATAGTATATATACATCTATAAACCAGCCATACATTTGATTGTTTTAATCATACCTACTAAAACATTGTTTTCCACAAATGAGAAAAAAATCTGGCCCTGCTAACAACAAAACAAACAAAGTCATGTTGTAATAATGTTGTATATATATATATACACAGCAACAATAAAAGCCTTCAGAGGGGAACACGCTAACATGGGTCTGGACCATCTAACTACAGATCTGAGCAACAGTCAGCTGATACACAAAGCTCTCTTCCACTTGTTGTGTCTCTCGGGTAACATGTCCCTCCAATCAGTTTGAAGGTCTTTCTGTGTGATGCTGTTCAGTACTGACAGTGATTTTGTGATAACACATTATGATAATGATTGAATCAGCTATCTTCAGGTAACACAATTAAACAGGAAAACATTTCACAAAAATACTAAATTAAGACACCTACATTCAAAATCAACAAGTGAAATTCAAGGTATTGACTATAAATGCATATTGAGTTAAGCAGGACAGAATTCATAACCTATTACAGAGATAGCTTTCACACAATTGAATTTTACTGTGTAAATGCCTTTCATAGAAAAGATACAAGTGATACACTGAACAAGTAAGCAGATTAATTAGTATGACAGAGACATATCATTGTTAATGAACAGTTATTATGCAATAGCTGCTTGATCTCAAGGAGCATTATGTCATCAATGCAAGATTTTGTTATAATGAATGATATGTACATATGTGTTATATTCTATCATTACAGAATTAAGTATTTGTATTTAAAAATGTACTATTATACATATAGTGGTCCACCGACTTCCATGCTGATTACAGAATTGCCATGTAAACAATGACATACTTAACATTTTACCAACAGAAAAACAGTCTCTGTCACAAAACTGTCAAAATATGAAGCTCGAGTAAATACATATATTCTCAATGCCTTTAACTTATAGTACATGTTTAACTTCCTCCTGAAAACTGATTTTTACATACATGTGTAAACACAGAAATCACATCAGAGTCTTATTGTACAGTCCTGTGAACACTATCATACCATCAAATTATACATCGAAAACAGACCTATGTTCAACCACAATGCTAGCTTGTGGCATGGAATATAAAACAATGAATTGCGTTATTTTGTAGATTCATGGTGTGATGTCCATTACTTTACACACCCAGTTCCCAATATCAATATCCTCGGCCTCTGCACGTTTCACAAATGCGTGACTCTGAAAATACAAACATACAATATTCCTACAACATCATCAGGTGTAGCTTTGCATATACAGTGATGTAGAGTTGTGACTGTATTGAAATAACCATTACACATAAGTCAAGTATGACCACACTGAAATAACAGATACATGTATGGCCAATATGAATGTATTGAAATAACCAATACATCACTGCACTGAAATAACCAATACATGTACGGTAGATATGACTGTATTGAAATAACCAAATCACGTACGGTAGATAAGACTGTATTGAAATAACCAATACATGTACGGTAGATATGACTGTATTGAAATAACCAATACATGTACGGTAGATATGACTATATTGAAATAACCAATACATGTACGGTAGATATGACTGTATTGAAATAACCAATACATCACTGCACTGAAATAACCAATACATGTACGGTAGATATCACTGCATTGAAATAACCAATACATGTACGGTAGATATCACTGCATTGAAATTACCAATACATGTACAGCAGATATGACTGTATTGAAATAACCAATACATGTACACTTATGGTAGATATGACTGTATTGAAATAACCAATACATGTACGGTAGATATGACTGTATTGAAATAACCAATACATGTACAGCAGATATGACTGTATTGAAATAACCAATACATGTACAGCAGATATGACTGTATTGAAATAACCAATACATGTACGGTAGATATGACTGTATTGAAATAACCAATACATGTATGGTAGATATCACGGCATTGAAATAACCAATACATGTACAGCAGATATGACTGTATTGAAATAACCAATACATGTACACTTACGGTAGATATGACTGTATTGAAATAACCAATACATGTACACTTACGGTAGATATGAATGTATTGAAATAACCAATACATGTACGGTAGATATCACTGCATTGAAATAACCAATACATGTACACTTATGGTAGATATGACTGTACTGAAATAACCAATACATGTACAGCAGATACAACATATGAAGATATGACTATATTTAAATATGTAACCAATACAAGAACATCAGATATGACTAGATTGAAGTAACTGACACATGTACGTTGGTTATATTCTTTACATCTTGGCTTACTCACATATTGTGACATTATAAAAAATACGAAGTCAAGAGACTTGCATACAAACATAATATGAAACATGAACACATCACTTACAGCTAATGAATGCAGGTCCGCGCGTTCTGCTGGGTTCTTCTTTAAACTGAAAATTACAAACATTTAAATAATTAAATACAGCATTTGTCTACCCATTATTTCAATAGAAGACACAAACACAGATCTTGAGTATAAAAACATGACAAAAAAAATTGTTAATTTAAATACATATACTGTGAAAAACTCACCTGAAGGATAGATATATGGGCAATAGAAACACTGTCTTCATTTTTGTCATAAATGGGCTTTAAAATATTGAATGACACCCATGTAACGATGTATAATCAGCATTCATGTAAGACTTGACATCATAAATACCTTACAGTGACTGCCACTTTTATTATAAAATTTACAACCACTGATAAATCATATAATTTCATTATTCACAATCACATGAAGAATAGAGCAGAACTGATATTTTTCAAATTATATATAATAGCGGAAATAAAAAACGCAAGTTTGGTTTTGGTTTCATAACTTTTTTATGGATGAACCAAATTTGCTTCAATTTCACAAGCGGTGACCTTGGTATACTGTCTCGTGTACAGTGTAGTAAATTTCGGTAAAGCATGATCTTGTGTGACACAATATTTATGCAACCCAAAATCGCTAAATTTGTGCAACCCGGGTAGTACCACGTGGTGCTGAGTTGAAAACCATACCAAATCAAACTTTAAAATCATTCCCATTGACTGCACAAAAAATCAGATCAAAACGCTTAGAAGACAAAATGGTACGCTTATCAGAAGTTGATAGGGGTAGAGCTATTCAGCTGCTTTTGCAGGGCTTTTCGCAATGTCATGTCGCCCAGCAATTTTGGGGTGCATGAAACGACGATATCTCGCTTGCTTCAGCGCCTCAGGACAACCGGAAGATTGGGTGACCGCCCTAGGCCCGGACGTCCACGAGTTACGACGCATCGTCAAGATAGAGAAATACATTTATCACACCCCCGAAACAGATTTAAGACTGGGGTGGAGACAGCAAGAGACGTGATCGGCACTCATGGACGTCGGGTGAGTCCTAGGACGGTCAGAAATCGGTTGCGTGAGGTAGGTTTAACGCAACGACGTCCGTACGTTGGCCCTCCACTTACGCCCAGATGACGTGAACGTCGTATGCAATGGCTGAATGTGCACACGCCAAATTTGTTTTGACTCGCTCAGTGGCGATGTGTGCCGTCGAAAAATGTTCAAAGCACACATACGTTAAAACATTTGATCCAAATCATTCAAACATTTCGGGTTTTTTATTTCCGCTAGTATAAAATCATGTACAAGACAGATCAGTTGGTCAAATACATTTGGATGTTAAACATTAAATACACTTACCATCTGTCGACAAAGTCGATGAATTCATCAGAAAATTTTCCTTTTGGTAATGTTGGTGGAGGCTGAAACAACACCAATAACAACAATAAACAACATTTCCTACCACAGAAATATAAGACGGAAGCAAACTGACACAATTTTAATGTAACCAAGCCGGAAACAGACAGAATTTGAATGCAGCATGCTCATACCAACGAAGTAATGTTTTATTTTCTGTTTATTTGTTATACACAGTTTAAAATGCTCCACATTTAAACCAGCTTAATACTGCTTTTATTTGAATATTTGAACAACATTTTTAATCTTGAAATATTATATTGGAGCAGGAACAAACAATAATAACAACATTTTATAAAGAAATACAGAGTATTGATCTAAGCCTAAGTCATTGTGAACAGATATTAATATTACAGTCAGTAGAAACAAGTAACTTTGTTATTTCTTACATACAACAAGTAATATTTCACATTATTTTGCTACTAAACGGTTTTATTATTTTACAAAGCTAAAACCCAACAAGGTGAGCTTATTAATAGTTAACAAACTTAATTAGTTGACACAAATTCAGAATTTCTGCAAAAGATTTCTAATTGTCTTGAATTTAATCCAAACCAGATTTGTAACTGAAACTTGCACTGTAAGCATAATGTCAGCCTCTCATAGTTTCTTACAACTCCATTTCAATTTTTATTTCGAAAGTAAACAGACAGAAAGGAAATTGCGATTTGAATTACCCACATTACCAAACTGATCTTAAAATGTCCACAGAAAACCAGTGCAAAATGGGTAATACTTAATTTTTAAAGGAACCAAAGAGAAAGATTTTTACTTAACGGTTGATGTAAAGGTGCAACAAATCTGCCAACAATTACTGTATACATGTACTTAGAAATTGTTGCATATATAATGTTTCACATTTTTTGTAACCTGGCATTTTTCGTAATTTACGGAATTTAATCAACATACTTACAATCACAAGAATGCCAGCTATTTAATTCACAGAAAGACACCAACAGCAAAGAACTGAACTTAACAAGCACCAAATGTTTTCTAAGTGTAAAGTAGTTCCAGTCGTTATGTCAGCCAATCAAAGCTGAACAGCCAAAGCATTGCATTTAGCGACAGAACAAGAAAACAACATACAGTGGTTTCCAAATTAGTTGAGAACATCATTATGACATATACTTTGTCTATTTGTCAATATTTTCCAAGCAATTATTTCATTGGCTGATGACCCCCCCCCCCCAGATTAGTGCTCACAAGTACACAAAAATCGACAACAGTCATTCTAATCGTATTTTAACTCTTGTACATATATAGTATCATTATGAGCACATATACAACAAGAATACATCATTCTTTAAGTTTAAAGTAAAAGACACACAATGGAAATGACAATGATGTTACTTAGTTTCACAATGACTATAATTATTAACTATCGTATAAACCTGTTAAATAATTTACAACGGTGTTAGATATTGTTTTATTGTGACCTTAACATTGTTTTTTAAGAATACTGTAAACAACACTATGAAGTATACTGGTATCTGGCATGAATACTGTACACGACACTATGAAGTATACTGGTATCTGGTATGAATACTGAACACAACACTATGAAGTATACTGGTATCTGGTATGAATACTGTACACAACACTATGAAGTATACTGGTATCTGACATGAATACTGTACACAACACTATGAAGTATACTGGTATCTGGCATGAATACTGTACACAACACTGTGAAGTATACTGGTATCTGACATGAATACTGTACACAACACTGTGAAGTATACTGGTATCTGGCATGAATACTGTACACAACACTATGAAGTATACTGGTATCTGGCATGAATACTGTACACAACACTGTGAAGTATACTGGTATCTGGCATGAATACTGTACACAACACTATGAAGTATACTGGTATCTGGCATGAATACTGTACACAACACTATGAAGTATACTGGTATCTGGTATGAATCCTGTACACAACACTATGAAGTATACTGGTATCTGACATGAATCCTGTACACAACACTATGAAGTATACTGGTATCTGGCATGAATACTGTACACAACACTATGAAGTATACTGGTATCTGGCATGAATCCTGTACACAACACTGTGAAGTATACTGGTATCTGGCATGAATACTGTACACAACACTATGAAGTATACTGGTATCTGGCATGAATACTGTACACAACACTATGAAGTATACTGGTATCTGGTATGAATCCTGTACACAACACTATGAAGTATACTGGTATCTGACATGAATCCTGTACACAACACTATGAAGTATACTGGTATCTGGCATGAATACTGTACACAACACTATGAAGTATACTGGTATCTGGCATGAATCCTGTACACAACACTGTGAAGTATACTGGTATCTGGCATGAATACTGTACACAACACTGTGAAGTATACTGGTATCTGGTATGAATACTGTACACAACACTATGAAGTATACTGGTATCTGGCATGAATACTGTACACAACACTGTGAAGTATACTGGTATATGGCATGAATACTGTACACAACACTATGAAGTATACTGTTATCTGGCATGAATACTGTACACAACACTATGAAGTATACTGTTATCTGGCATGAATACTGTACACAACACTATGAAGTATACTAGTATCTGGCATGAATACTGTACACAACACTATGAAGTATACTGGTATCTGGCATGAATCCTGTACACAACACTATGAAGTATACTGGTATCTGACATGAATCCTGTACACAACACTATGAAGTATACTGGTATCTGGCATGAATACTGTACACAACACTATGAAGTATACTGGTATCTGGCATGAATCCTGTACACAACACTGTGAAGTATACTGGTATCTGGCATGAATACTGTACACAACACTGTGAAGTATACTGGTATCTGGTATGAATACTGTACACAACACTATGAAGTATACTGGTATCTGGCATGAATACTGTACACAACACTGTGAAGTATACTGGTATATGGCATGAATACTGTACACAACACTATGAAGTATACTGTTATCTGGCATGAATACTGTACACAACACTATGAAGTATACTGTTATCTGGCATGAATACTGTACACAACACTATGAAGTATACTAGTATCTGGTATGAATACTGTACACAACACTATAAAGTATACTGGTATCTGGTATGAATACTGTACACAACACTATGAAGTTTACTGGTATCTGGCATGATATGATATTAATGAATTCAGTTAGTAAATAATTATTGTATGTCCAGGTACATGTATATTTATAAATATGCAAGCAAGCAAGTCTGACGAAACATAATACAAAAAAAATAGTCTGACATTTTCAATCGGTAATTCTTGATAAATCCATATGAGAAAAAAATGTTGACATAAAAAAGAGTCCCAGAGACTAAAGAAATGAAGAATCTTGATTAATCTGTAAATTAAGTGCAATGATGGATGACATTTATGAAAAGATACACGTATGTAAATGCCAATGACAAGATTTTAGTCTTATTGTATTCGTATCATACAACAAGAAGTATAGCATATATGCATGGTTTCATGGTTTGAATTACAACATTTGTGTTCAGACAACAATATTACAAAAATATATTTAACTGATACAACATCCAAAGCAAACATCAGTGAAATTCCAATCACCGAATTATTTGAAAATAAACACTTAGAAAATATCAAACATACAGCATGCTTCAAACCACACAACAAGATGGATGTAGAGATCCTAATTTACTGTTTGGAGTAACATCGAAAAACTAAAAAAATATTAAATATTATCAAAATCCATCTCAAAACAATACTTTTAAGCAGAGTTTTCTAAACTATCCCATTTATTTATTTCCACTGGTACCAGAAAACTAACTGAAGAGAACACAGCAGTCACAACTGCAAAAATAGCCTTACTGTTATGGAATATTTCTGTAGTGCAACATTTTCATTTGACATAACAAGATGATACTATGATTATTTCCCCTGATTCAATGTGTTTTAAGTCTAATTTATTAATGAAACTTCTCCAAGAAGTTCTATCGGTCAAAGAAACATCATTGACACCATCCAGACATACAAGTAACTGATTCTCAGCCATTTTGAGACAGATAATTGAAACAACATGGCCAAGACTGCCCAATCTACCACACCTGGGTCACTGGTAACAATAGATACACAAAATATGAAAAATTCATTATAAATACAACTGATTGTGGTGCAAAAATTATAAGTCATCGCACTTTTAACATGCTATTGATCCAATCAACAGTTTTACGCAATGGATTATTCTTTTCTTCTGGTGAATGACTGATAAATTATGACAGGCATGAACATTTATGATTAAATTATGCGCAAGGAAAGTACTGCTGGCTATTTACGAAGATTAGACAACAGTTTTGCATGGATATTTAAAATGAACCAACTGAAGACGACGACACATCTAAATACCCTAAAACACTATTCTTCATGATACCACCTTACCATTCACAAGTCCAAAACAAAGAAAATACAACTTGGTAAAGGAATACAGCAATGTAACAAACAACTGTAGCTGAAAGCCTGTACAAGACAACGATCAGCATTGGGAATTTTATACAAGCAAATAAAGAACACAAGTTATTGAGGTATGTTAGGGAGACTAGAGTTTGTTACACTTGTAAACTCTGAACTAAACACATACAATTTAATGTTAAGAGAACATATTAAATCAATTCAAATTCTCTTTCAGTTAGAAATTTAATTTAAGAGGGCATGCATTTCTGGTGAAAATCAATGCACAACATAATTACTCTTTGGATATGAAGAATAAAGCCCTAACATTTTCTCCTCCATTTTAAATTGTCTGGATATAAGTATTCTATAACAGTCGGGAAAGAGGACAATAATTAACCAAGTTAAATGGTTTAAGGTGAATTAAGTTACTGGATAAATCATAACATATCATTTTGATAAGTTTAATTTTACTCAATTTACGTCAACTGTAAAACAAATTAACATATTTTCATCAATCTCAATGACTTCTTTCATGGTTACTAACCAGTACTAGCATCCTTATTCTGGAATTTTGAAGTTCAGGGCTCAACCTCACCAAAGCTGGGATTTGAACTTGCTACCTTCTGATTAGGTCACGCACTCTACCCCTCATCCACTATGCTTATTGATTAATCGTAAAATTCAGATCACAGATTTAAAAGCATTTGCACAGTTGGTATCCTTAAACACTTTATACATGAACTTATATCCTCTTCGTATAAAATTATGTCAAATTGCAACACTAACATAAGTGTACCTTTAACTGAAATTTCTAGACACACACATTTACAGATGGAGGCAGGGCTCTTGAAAAAAAATTCAAGGACACTTGTCCCTGACTAATGGAAATTTTAACTTGTCTGACATATGAAGCTAGTTGTCTGAGAATATCGATCGATTTAGTAACAAATAAACATACATGATGATAGCTCCACAATCTAAAGTTAATAATCACATGTATGACTGTGTTTGTGGGATTCTAAGGTTTGACTTACAACTGAACAATTGCTGATGTTGGTTAGCTTTAAAAACAGACTTGTCCGGGCCTTACAGCATTAGACTAGTCTGGGATGTCATGCTAGTGGATTTCAGACTTGTCCGGGCCTTACAGCATTAGACTAGTCCGGGATGTCATGCTAGTGGATTTCAGACTTGTCCGGGCCTTACAGCATTAGACTAGTCCGGGATGTCATGCTAGTGGATTTCTAGAGCCCTGGTAGGCTACTCAATACTCATATGCTTCAAGATTACTATGTTGTTACTTTGAATGCAAACAGGCAATCAGGGAGCTACAGTTAACTGATTAAACCAAACACATAACTTGTAACAGCCAGTCCCTCAACAAAACATAAAGTAGGAGACTGGGAATGCATAAAAATCTATGTAACTAAGAGAGAATGAATTCTACTTGTCATTAACACTAAACATGTGAATCAATCACAGGGAAACATAATGTAATAAAAACATTCAATGGCAGAATGAATGATATTAAGTGATGATGTTTAGTTATCATGTTCTTAACCTTACTGTTTATTCTCCCACATATTTATTGATGTTTCTGTCAGACTTGCTCACCTTCTGTTAACGACTGATCAATGATACCACACTTCACACCCATGCAGTTAGATGTAAATTATTTCATTTCAACCGTTAACACAATTAGTAAGAATGTTTTGGGGCATGAAAATCATTAACAATATTACAGGCTACAACTAAATACAACAATCATAAGCAATCAACAGCCATCTATGTCAACGCGACTAATTCTGTGGATATATATCAACAGTGAACCTATATATTTCTTTGTAAGTGAACTTGATAATATTATACTCAACATGAAAAACACAAATCAAGTCTTTCGTAAACTTCTGTTTTTTTGCGATGCTCTCACATAACATACCTCATTTACAATGAAATCTAAAAGCTCAAAAATTGCCATAGGCCTCGGCCCATCTGAGCCGGGTACCGCTGGTGCGCAGGGAGTTGGAAAGTTATAACTATTCTTTGTTGTTCCTAAAATAAAGCAAAACAAAATTTGCAACAAAACTGTCTCCATTACAATACAGCAATTCATACAAGAGCAGGTGTAATGTTAAAAACCACTCATGACTTTGTTCAAGCCATACGATGCAGGCCACATAAGCATCTTCATCATTCGGCTGCATGGGAAATACGCATACCAAACCTCTGATGACATGGATGTATTTAGACTGGTACCCATGTATACTATCTACGTTTAATAAAACGTAAGTGTAAGCAATCAGACGGGAACCAGTCTAGAATGTATTCAGAAAATGATGACAAAATACAGCAGTCATCTCTATGGTGAATAAAAGCCATTCTTATAAATATACACTGATGTATGACAAATCATGCTGCAGTATGACATCTGGATACATTGTTCAGTATTACCTCCCTTTGAAAGAACTTCAAATACAGGTGAAAGAAATTGAAGTCATAAACATGCAGATAGTATATCTAATGCACAAAAATAAAAAAGATAACCAGAAATTTACCAAAGAAAATTGATAATGCATGCATTACCAATCACCAATAAAGAAGAGTAATTTAATTGTTCAATATCATGCTTAAAAAGGGCCTCTATGTTACCACCATTGTGCAAAGATTAATCAGCATTGAATTCTAAAAGATGTTAAATAACGGAAACCAAAAAAATGCTGCCATCTGTGGTAACTTTTAAATTTTAGTGTAGTAAGAATCAGTTTCATACGGACTTTAGGCCCCTTGTAAAGCATGACATAATTCAATTTAATTAAATATTGATTTAATATAACAAAGAGCCGAAAGCATCTAAATTTGACCGGTACATAGAAGGCAATTGTTGACAAATATAAAACACTCGAACTGAAATAAAAGCACATCATCATTTGAACCAAGGTAGTTTTTATCATACAACTTGTGAAAATTGAGACATAATTTCTCATTAATTAAATTACATAGATCAACCTACTGTATGGTATTCAAAACCACAATGAAAATAAAAACAATTAAAAGTCCCGTACTTATAGAAATCACATTTCAGACATGGATTCGATAAACTACATTTTTTTCTACGCTCCATAACAGATTAGAATAATAATTTATTACATATGAAAACAATGCTTTTAAACATTTATTTAGCAAAACTGAAAGATCGTCTTTTTTATCTGATAAAGAGATAACAAGTGATTTCCAAAGTGTTTACCACATTAACAATAAAGGGAGGTAATACATAAAGTATCATGACTGTGTTAGCATTACACAACCTTGCTGATGTTTTTACCTCATTTACTATATATTCTAACAGTTCAAATATGGCCATAGGAAGAGGCCCATCCCCAAAGATCACCTGAAAATCTCCAATACATCCTGAAAACGACTCTGTAGAGGTTAGCTTTCATATAACATAACAATATATAATGTACATGTATTTCTGTCAAATTCATTCATAACTGGGATGATACACTTGTCTGTAGAAATATTGTTTTCTAACTAGACTATAGTTTGCTCCTCTATACATACCATAAGCAATAATGTTGAAAAACAAATTTAACACCTTAGTTAATATTTTACCATATGAAAATTTGGTTTCATGCTTTAAAATCTGTACAATCATGGTAGAATAAACATGATCTCTAATACTATTGATCTGCTGGATGCTTCCAATAAGTTCCTGCATTCTCAAAGATGACATCATGATGAGGAACACATGAGATATTGTTGTTCAAATACATAAGTATTTAGACAAATCATTGTCTGTCCATAATGAATTATCATGAACCAACTTGAGATATTGCAAAAGCATTGGAAACAATGTAGTCATCTTATAAAAATGTTCACGTTTAATTGAGAAAAAGCTCATATTATAACTTGGGAATTGGTTGGAGATTTTCTTTAGTTAGTGCTGAATGGCGGATATTCTTATGATGACAGAAACTTATTCTCACTATGACACAAATTTCAGACACATAAATGCAAGCTGATTCTTCCCTGGAAATTGACATCACAAAAAATTAACTTGAAGGGGCATGAACCAGCATGGCTGGTAATAGTAATGAAAATTAATCACAAAAACACAAATCAACAAAACAGCTTTGTATAGAGCAATGAAACACTAGCGTTATGTTCAATATGATAGGGGCAAGACATTGCACTGATTAAGGAATCCATCAGAATCATCCCAACAGTATGAAAACACCACTTTCTCTATTGTTCAACAAAAATATTATGTTTCCATTGCTTTGTAATCCCATGATTTGTGACTTTCAATTCTACTGATTTATTAATAAAATTATCTATTAATCCCATACTGACATAGATAATGCACATATTGCATGGTGAAAGCAAAACAAATCTATCTGCATGTCGAAAAACAAAGAGATAAACTTGTTATGTAATCATCCTTCCACATAATCAAGCCAAAGTTCAACCAAACCTTTTAATGTTTTTCCTGTTCTTGCAGCCTCCCTGTGTTCTTCCATGACATTTTCCCCAAACAGCCCTTCTAGATCTTTGGGGTCAGGTGGTGGGATAGGGTACCGACCAATTGCCATTTCCACTAAAGATAAACCTACACTCCAAATATCTGACTGAACAGTATATCGGGTCCCTTGAAGTCGCTCCGGCTGAGAATAAAATAAAAATATACATTTACTTATACCAATATTAAAAGAGCTGATCAACATAGTGTAGGGTTGTAAACAGCAAAACCCTCAACATACAGGTGTAGTACATAGTGTAGGGTTGTAAACAGCAAAACCCTCAACATACAGGTGTAGTACATAGTGTAGGGTTGTAAACGCAAAACCCTCAACATACAGGTGTAGTACACAGTGTAGGGTTGTAAACAGCAAAACCCTCAACATACAGGTGTAGTACATAGTGTAGGGTTGTAAACAGCAAAACCCTCAACATACAGGTGTAGTACATAGGGTAGGGTTGTAAACAGCAAAACCCTCAACATACAGGTGTAGTACATAGGGTAGGGTTGTAAACAGCAAAACCCTCAACATACAGGTGTAGTACATAGTGTAGGGTTGTAAACAGCATAACCCTCAACATAAAGGTGTAGTACATAGTGTAGGGTTGTAAACAGCAAAACCCTCAACATACAGGTGTAGTACATAGTGTAGGGTTGTAAACAGCAAAACCCTCAACATATAGGTGTAGTAAATAGTGTAGGGTTGTAAACAGCATAGCCCTCAACATATAGGTGTAGTACATAGTGTAGGGTTGTAAACAGCATAACCCTCATCATACAGGTGTAGTACATAGTGTAGGGTTGTAAACAGCATAGCCCTCAACATATAGGTGTAGTAAATAGTGTAGGGTTGTAAACAGCATAACCCTCATCATACAGGTGTAGTACATAGTGTAGGGTTGTAAACAGCAAAACCCTCATCATACAGGTGTAGTACATAGTGTAGGGTTGTAAACAGCATAACCCTCATCATATAGGTGTAGTACATAGTGTAGGGTTGTAAACAGCAAAACCCTCATCATACAGGTGTAGTACATAGTGTAGGGTTGTAAACAGCATAACCCTCATCATATAGGTGTAGTACATAGTGTAGGGTTGTAAACAGCAAAACCCTCATCATACAGGTGTAGTACATAGTGTAGGGTTGTAAACAGCATAACCCTCATCATACAGGTGTAGTACATAGTGTAGGGTTGTAAACAGCATAACCCTCATCATACAGGTGTAGTACATAGTGTAGGGTTGTAAACAGCATAACCCTCATCATACAGGTGTAGTACATAGTGTAGGGTTGTAAACAGCATAACCCTCAACATACAGGTGCAGTACATAGTGTAGGGTTGTAAACAGCATAGCCCTCAACATACAGGTGTAGTACATAGTGTAGGGTTGTAAACAGCATAGCCCTCAACATATAGGTGTAGTACATAGTGTAGGGTTGTAAACAGCATAGCCCTCAACATACAGGTGTAGTACATAGTGTAGGGTTGTAAACAGCATAACCCTCAACATATAGGTGTAGTACATAGTGTAGGGTTGTAAACAGCATAGCCCTCAACATACAGGTGTAGTACATAGTGTAGGGTTGTAAACAGCATAACCCTCATCATACAGGTGTAGTACATAGTGTAGGGTTGTAAACAGCATAGCCCTCAACATACAGGTGTAGTACATAGTGTAAGGGTTGTAAACAGCATAACCCTCAACATATAGGTGTAGTACATAGTGTAGGGTTGTAAACAGCATAACCCTCAACATACAGGTGTAGTACATAGTGTAGGGTTGTAAACAGCATAACCCTCAACATATAGGTGTAGTACATAGTGTAGGGTTGTAAACAGCATAACCCTCAACATATAGGTGTAGTATAGTCATCATCACTATTCTCGCGGTATCACTATTCTCGCGGTATTTTCTTTCCTCCACCAACCTGTGATTACGAAAAAACGTGGTTGACCTACTTCTTTTTCTCAAGCAAAAAAACAGTCTTACCTGTCAATATTCACCGTATTTTGGTAAGCATTTACGACAAATTGTTAATAAAATCATTTTCTATCAAAACAGCATGCAATCCCCTATAAAAAAATGGGTCAATTAAAAAAAAATCACGAGTTTCATGTTCGTCTGCTTTTCTCCACCCACACGCATTTAGGTTTCAGACCACTAATTTATTTCTCTTGCAGATAGTTAGTCTTGCACAAAACAGTTCAATTTAGTTATCTGAGGCCAATACTTTGTCTATTTTTAGATTATAATTGAAATACCGCGAGAATAGTGATGACGTCATCCTGTAAAAATGGCGGTGACCCCATGTACATTTGTTTACTTTTGTAACAAACTTTAAACATCTTTTCATTAATTTAATGCTGTTATGAATTGGGAAAGGATTGAAATTTATGCTTATGTGTTGGTATTTGATTTTAAGTTAACTATTATTTATTCATTATTCATTATTCGATAAGTACCGCGAGAATACAGATATGCAGTGTACATAGTGTAGGGTTGTAAACAGCAAAACCCTCAACATACAGGTGTAGTACATAGTGTAGGGTTGTAAACAGCATAACCCTCAACATACAGGTGTAGTACATAGTGTAGGGTTGTAAACAGCAAAACCCTCAACATACAGGTGTAGTAAATAGTGTAGGGTTGTAAACAGCAAAACCCTCAACATATAGGTGTAGTACATAGTGTAAGGGTTGTAAACAGCAAAACCCTCAACATACAGGTGTAGTACATAGTGTAGGGTTGTAAACAGCAAAACCCTCAACATACAGGTGTAGTACATAGTGTAGGGTTGTAAACAGCAAAACCCTCAACATATAGGTGTAGTACATAGTGTAAGGGTTGTAAACAGCATAACCCTCAACATATAGGTGTAGTACATAGTGTAAGGGTTGTAAACAGCATAACCCTCAACATATAGGTGTAGTACATAGTGTAAGGGTTGTAAACAGCATAACCCTCAACATACAGGTGTAGTACATAGTGTAAGGGTTGTAAACAGCATAACCCTCAACATATAGGTGTAGTACATAGTGTAAGGGTTGTAAACAGCATAACCCTCAACATATAGGTGTAGTACATAGTGTAAGGGTTGTAAACAGCATAACCCTCAACATACAGGTGTAGTACATAGTGTAGGGTTGTAAACAGCAAAACCCTCAACATACAGGTGTAGTACATAGTGTAGGGTTGTAAACAGCATAACCCTCATCATACAGGTGTAGTACATAGTGTAGGGTTGTAAACAGCATAACCCTCATCATACAGGTGTAGTACATAGTGTAGGGTTGTAAACAGCATAACCCTCAACATACAGGTGTAGTAAATAGTGTAGGGTTGTAAACAGCA
The DNA here is from genome assembly GCA_032209605.1 of Mactromeris polynyma. Lineage (NCBI taxonomy): Eukaryota > Metazoa > Mollusca > Bivalvia > Venerida > Mactridae > Mactromeris > Mactromeris polynyma. Next base: position 33,345,308 of record JASFXZ010000001.1, on the reverse strand, counting down.
TAACCCTCAACATACAGGTGTAGTACATAGTGTAAGGGTTGTAAATAATCGTTTGAAAAAACAAGTATACATAAATGCACTATTTACTCTATTGTGATGAAATCATACTTACCGACATGTATGATCTCGTTCCAACAAATGAGTTTGCCATAGAATCTATCAACTGGCCACTTACTCCAAAGTCACATATTTTTATTTCACCCCGTGAATTGACCAATATATTAGATGGTTTCACATCTGTTAAAATAAAACAAGTTTGCAGTCACAACAGTGGCTTTCGTACCAACAACACAATGATAACCAAACTGGACTGAGTGACAAAATGTCAAAATATAACATATGTGCAGCCAAACAATTGTTGTCAAGCAAAACATCACAAGTATACATCTAAGCTGCTATTCTTAATTAATAAATTAACAAATGATGTTAAATAACGAAAACTTGAGCTATACTAGAAAGTGACTACTATGCCAAACAATGCCAATGTAAACATATGGTTAAGTTCAAGGACACATAAATCTGTACTCCCTGGACTGACCAAGAAACAAATTATGTACAGCTGCATTTCAAGGTGTATGATTGAAGAAAAAAGAGGAAGTAGTTTTAGCAACAGACAGACTAGACAGCAAAATAACATGGCAGACTGTAACATGACTCCAATATATCCCTTCAAATTGTGTGTGTGGTGGTATAATCATTCTAACTGGGTCCGTCTACCATGAATTGTCTGTGTATTGCATTCTGGTAAGAAAGCAGAGATTAATAAACTGACAATGCAAATTACAGGAAATACATATTTTGAACATCAATTTTTATAGATACCTCTGTGCATAATTGAGTGTTTTTCTCGTAAGTATATCAAGCCTTTCAGTACCTACAACGTAAAACAGAAGAAATTAAAACAAGTTCATTTAATAATCAAAACTGTCGCAAGGTAACATGATACCTCAAGTATCTGTTGTCTTATCAGTTATATCATCTGTCAAATGCAAATGCCTCATGTTTTAAAAAGAACAAATAAATTGATATATTTACATACACCTTAAGTACTGGTCACTAATTATTTTACCATTGTTATAAACATTTATGATAAAGCGGATGTGATATTTTCAAATGAGTCAATAAGGATGCTTTAATCATTTATTCCATGTAACACTCATACATGTCTGATTTAAAAAAATCAAAAATGATTTTGAATACATGTACTAATATTCCTTTAACATACTACCCCAAATATTCATTAACAATAACATTCAATAGTAGCTCATTGTACCATTCAGGAGTTAGGTTCTTTGTATCAAAGGAACTTGTAACAATTGTCATACTGTATATGCATACTATATAGGGGACTATGGTTAACAATGAAGATAGTACAAACTCCTGTGTTTCATTTATAATCGTGGCAGATTTGTTTGTGGGTTGATGGTGAAGTAATATTAAGACTCAATGAGCTCTATACATACTGAGGCAGTTAATTTTCCTAGGATTGGTTCTGGTATTCTTCCTGCTTTCCTCAAAATTAAATCCAATGATCCACCATTCTTGAAACATAATGAATAATATAAATAAATAAAAAATATGTAGTACCAATTGTTCAAAGAGTTAGATATGTTTGTACAGAACTGACTGAGATTAAGCAAACTGTCATATTAATATATTTATTATGCAGATAGTAAAAGAGGCAATCACACAAATATTGCAAACACAGTACACCACAAATTAATGTAATCATTAAACCAAAATATTTTGGTGCAAGATTAACCGATTTCAAAATTGTCTTCATTGAAAAATGCTCAACAAGCTATGTTGATATGCATTTAAGTTGATACACATCACCGTTGAGTGATTTACTAATCTGAAGAACAGAGCCCTAAAATGCACAGGTAGTACGAGTCCTGAATTTTATGAAAACCAGAGGGCAATAAATATGATATGGCAGGTTCGTTTTCTTTACCAGTAAGATACACTAGCACTTGGTATTGATTCTATGTCATTTTTTCTTTGCTGTTAATCCTGTTTTGAATAAAAACAAACCTTTTGACAAAGTACTTGTTAAAATTAAGAATGCATTGAAATCGACCCAATGGCTGAGGGTTCACCTCAGTTGGAAGCAATTTGATCCCTAGCCTAATACAGTTCTTAAAACTGGTATTGTTAGCTCCCTTGCCTATGTTTGGCATAATCAGGGTCATAGTAAGACTGGTTGTCCGAGTGTCAGGTTAATGAGACCAAGTATTGTAACACATCATGTATCTACAGAATGGTGTCGCAACTATGGTAGTACTATATTTGTTTCAGGTAGCATATTCCATAACCATTCCATATCAAAGTACTGAAAGAACTGACAGCCAGGCTAACTTGATTGAAGATGTAATTAAGACGAGATATTTAATGCACATGGCACAGACAAGGTTGCTGGATTGGTTGTGTGTACCATTATTTTGAAACTTCATTAAGCGTTAAATAAAAAAATCAATCAATCCAGTGACTTTAATTGAAAACTGTTGGATCATGATAGGACTTAAAACACAACATTCATATACACACAGTACATATTTTACTTACCATGTATTCCATACATATACTAATTTCTCCATCACAATAGAATGCGCCATAAAATCCTACAATGTATGGAGAGTTGCATTCATGTAACACTTTCAGCTCACGTATAATCTGATTTCGTATAGCTGGTTTTATTTCCAAATGTATCAACTGAAAATACATAACATATTTCACAATTGAATATTAATCTTCTATGTGTCAATTGAGCCAGTTCAAATTTGAAAAAAGTTGCTTTTTTGAATATATTTCTAAATTCTGATTCTCAAAAATACATGAAATTGTCCCCCAAAAGATATCATCTTATTTGATTAAGATTACAACTGACTAAACCACTCCTAATCAAGTTCTTCTCATGAATATAAGTCTAACCTAGTTCACATATGACATCTCAAGAGACTTGGCAAATCCGAAACAGATTCTCTGAACTCTTTAAAATGACATCTACCATGAATATAATTGTAAATGGGTGACACATGTTTTGTGAGTATATGCTATCCCCCTTCGGGATCGGGGAGCATGCAAATTATACATTTGTTACAAGTGGTTATTGCTTAGTCTGGAGATAGGAGATGTTGCGCTATACTTCAAAAAAATCATACTACATATTAAAGAGAAAAATTTATCAGAATATCAAAATTTGTAAATTTAAGACGAGAATAATGGAGTTATAAAATCCCCAGTACTGTATGTTATACAAATGTTCTCATAAATATTTAAATCATAATTGCTTCCTTATTAACAGTAAATAAAAAAGTTTCACATACTTTTCTTGCCATGACCAGACCAGTTGGCTGGTGAAGAACTTTCATAACAACACCGCCATTTCCAGCTCCCAACTCGCCAATTTTATCAAATACATCGATTGTTAATTCACCCACTTTCTGTTTCTGCGTCAAGAAAGCCTCCAATCTCTCACGTTGCTGGTCATCTATATCTAATTCCTTTAATTTCTGTGTCAGAGATTCAATATTTGGATTAGGTTTCCTGAAAATAAATGACGCATTCATGTAATTAGTGTTTTATATGATGTTGGAATATCTTATTAGCCAAGCTTCTGACTTATGTAATACATTTACATCTTAGGGCCGGATAATTTGTCCCAACTACGGGCAGACATGGATTAATCGATTAAAGTAATTTAATTGATTATTAATCTATTAATATTTTCCATTAATCATCATTAATCAAGCATTTTTAGGATTAATGATTAATAATTTAATTGATTACCGGAGAAAAAATGGCTGTAATCATGATTATTTTACGATTGACACATGATTACTTTATGTTTTTTATGGACAAGAGCGTCAGAAAATTTATGAAAGTGATTAAATGGGAAAAATGCAACAAATTCTTTTTATTGCAATCATTGAATAAGAGATTAAAAAATTAGCAATTATCACTTATTTATCCAATTTCATGTACAGAGCAGTCAGACTTAGCCTGAGGGCACAGAACATTGTAATCTGGTTTATACATGTAGATAATCAGTTAATAAGGGGATAAACTGACAACTAATTGTACGCAAATAAAGTAAGCACTGTTATACTTCATATTATTGAAACTAATAATTGTCCTTAATAGTTTAGCTCAAATTGTGCCCATGCTTTATGATAAGTTTAGTCATCACAATTCAAGTCTTTTTGCAATTTTGATGTTAACATAATTCAACCCTTTGTTAACTTTTGCTCAACATGAATATAAAACTGCCTGTATGTGATTTATGAAACATTCTGAAATCAGACCCTTGGACCCAGTGCAATTCAGAATATGTGAAGAATGACACATTTGAACTATTGTTTAAATAGAACATGGACAGTATAGAATGACTTCAGTTAAATATATAGTTCATTTAAAACTGAAATAGTTTAATAAATGTACAAATATGTTGTGAAACAAGTGTTTTATCTTGTGTTTCTTCAAAAGTAATCGTTTAATCGAATCCATGTCTGACTACGGGTACAATCAAATAAGGTTAGTCAAATATACCAGAAACACTATGGTAATCCTTTATAAGTTCATATATGTTGTGTAAGACTAAGAGTAGTAACATTACTTACACAATTTCTCATCATCAATATACACCTTAATTGGTGTGAACTACTGATAAGCCTACTTCCTTATGGGGGAAAGGGTTAAGAAGGTTTGCTAAAGCTAAATATTCATCAACTATATCAACCAATTACTAAGAAAAGTGTTGCTTTGAAGGAAGTTCAAGGCTCATTTCTTTCTTCGTTTTTGACAGGTAAGAACACACTTTTCACAATTGGAATACAGGTAACTCAACATTCAGGGTCCCATATCATTAACATTCTTATCTTAACTCTTTTCTTATCTTAAATTTTCGATTTAAGAATTTCCTTACTGTTGCAGAAAGCCTTTCTTGTACTCGTTGTCTGTTTACATCATAAATAAAAATGGCAGCCATATTTACGCAAGAACTGAAACATTTTTCTTAGCAAAGAATTTCATAAGAATTTTCCATTGGAAATTTTTATCTGTGTACTTCATATATTGAATACTTGTAATAACGTGTATATTAAACCAGGATTAAACATAAGATTAGTTCCAGGAGAGATAGTCTATCTGCACATTTATGATTCATAAAGAAGCAGACATAGCATGTTTTCCTATCAGTTGTGTTGTATGTGAGTATTATAGACTAGACTATGTTTCAATTGTTTCCTCATGCGCAAAACTAAGGCATAATAAATTGGGTAATCACTTCTGCAGGGTCATTATTAAAATGACATCTTCAAGTTCATAAAACTGACACATTCTCATACAGTTTCATATAACCCAGACCTGATATAACCATGTCATTTGAAATCTTTGAGTTTGACACAACAAAAGGAGACATATTTGAACTTACTGTCATAAATTAAACTGTAATGTCAACATGGTGTTTAAGATTAAGTGATCTATAAACATATCATTTAGGACAATTATTTGAGTACACGTATACACTATCATACCGGCACTGGCAATTTAATTCACAGAGTCACTTATCTAACAACAACTATAGTGATCTTTTATATTATTATACCTCACATGATTATCCATGCAAAATTCCCATATACACGCTATAAGCAAATCCGTAATGTTACCCTGTGACATAATGTTTTTACCCTATGACGCTGTGACATAACATTTTTACCCTTGCGCAGGTCTGAAAATAGACTTCTGGAAATTCCCATAGTCGTGAGTCGATAAGCGCTTATTAAAATAGGTAACAATCAAGCGCTTGTAAATGTTTGCAAACGACATTATCTGTCAGCTTTGTCAGATTCAGTTTGTTGACAAAAATTGCTTCAAAAAATCCAAAAAGACTATGCAAGCACTTTATTGTTTCTGTTTCACATTAACTTCATTGTTTTATATTTTAATATCAAAATATTTGTTTGGTTTAATGAAATAAATATCAGATCCCATGGAGGGTGATAGCATAATATGTTTACCCTCGAAATGTTTACGCCTCGGTTTACATTAACTTTTCCGGTTAACATTTTATGCTTTCACCCTCCATGGGGTCTGATATTTATATAAAGATACATGGGCATTTTTTAACTTTATGTCTTAAAACATGAAGCAAATTAAAAGTAAAAGAGTTTCTCCAATATACAATGTATATTGTTTTTAATTATCTGGGGACAGCAGTAAATGGAATAGTGAAAAGTAGTACATGAAGTTAAACTGTTATTTATATATACAAAATGTATACATGTTTAAAATATGCATTGTCTCAATCTAGAATAATAAATCTTTTCAACTGGTATTCATGGATGTAAATGAATGTAAATATTGTCTCAATCTCACCAGAACAGAAAAGACTCTCTTTAATTCAATGTTTAATACACTGTCTTTAATGACAATAATCATGCAATGCTACACCTGCGGATTCATTTCTTCAATTTGTACAACAAGCCAGGCATATCTCCTGCTAACTGTTAATTGACATTTTATTAAGGACTAGCAGCAGGAATCCAGAAGTCTGATCAATAAAGTTTCTACCAGTATTTCTAATTATAAGCCTCAATAGATTGAGAGGTATCAATTTTCTGTGCAGTTCAAAATGCTATCATCTTACAGTAGCTATAAGCTACTGCAATGTAGAATTGCATAACTCAAAATAAACAACGAAACAATACTTGTCGTATTTATAAATTATAAGGTACGAACAAATGAACTGTAAATCACTTAGATCATGTGTGTAAACTTTACACAATTACCCTGCCACGGAAGTATTGGCAGGATCTTAAATTAGTGAGACAGTCAATTGTCTACTTCAATACATTTTGGAATCAAAATTTTGTATGCAGAATGAATAAGCAATATAGTACATGCACTAATATTAGCGAAAATGATTACCATACTCCAAATAATGCTTGTCAGTTAATAAACTAATAGATGACTGGTTTAATTCTTAGGATGAAGAAATAATCTATTTGTGAAAACAACTTTTCCAGTATAGAATTACATCTATTACCCACCAAGCTATAAATTCTTGATATTAAAATGGCACAACAATTTTAATGCAATCAATTCATGTAAACAACTTGATGACATATTTATTTGATACAGAATGACATTCTTGTTAACAAAATAAATATGTTTCTCATTTCGCCGAATTGGACGTAATTCTTTTGCAAGAAATGAGATATTTAAGTCTGAACTGTCTTCTGGAAGATAAATTGATGTCACTAAACAACTCTAGGCATAAACTATTGCATGTGACACGTTTTATATGTTCACTGACACCTAGTGCCAATCCCCGTTCATAATCAAAACCATGAATTAGAAAATCTTCTCCAATTTGTCAGAATTTCTAATCAAAGCAGGGAAAATCCCAACCTTTGTTTGATGTCTAAATTTGGCTATTTTCAGTGAATAAACAAGCCAGTATCAAACTAACATTAAGTCGCTTTGTGAAATGAAATACTATCTTGGTTGTTTAAAACTTATTTATATCCAACAGAGAAGAAAAATAGTATAAGTTGCTATTGGTATCACTGAAAATTTGCATTCAACAGTCCAACATTTTTTAAGGATAAGCAACTTTAAATTTGACTAGTATGATTTGGAAAATATTTACATGAGCCTTGTTACAGAGACAAAACAAATTGTCCATTTTATTACATTTTTATATTGCAATCAAAGCAATTCAATACGTTTTATGCAATGCATTCAATTTAACTGCTTCTTACATGTAAAAAAATGTCTGTGAATTGTAATTCAAGTATTGTAAAATTGTTAAGAAGCATACAGTGTTCATTAGGGCTACACCTTGTTTGTTTTCAAGTGGAAGCCAGTTTGAATCCTATTTAACTTACAGTTAGTTAAAGAAGGAACAGCCCACAGATTTATATAATGGTCATCAGAAATACAAGCCAGAACAACACCTTCACAACAAATTGCTTATTGGATAATAAAACCATTAACTGTTTGGTAAAAAAAAATAAGTTAAGTTGTTGGTTCCCTGAAACTGGTAAAATAGAGTGAAGAAAAAAAGTTTAGCAAGTTAAAATCTTGATATTGTCTATAATAGAACAAACTAGATGGTTGTTTTTTAAGCAAAAACATATGTTTCCCTGATGGCAGTTTGTCAGTAATTGTAATACTGATAGAAAATGTTAGAATAAAATATTGAGCAAACAAGAAATATGGTCATATGACCTTTTTTGATCAGTTCACCAAGCACTGTACATGTATAAAAACATCAAAGGGCCATAACTCAGTGAAAAATTATTTGAGCGGAACGAAACAACAAGGATGCACAACTACACTTGTTGCTGATCAATCCTACAAAGTTTGGTTGAAATCCAACAAGCCGTATGGAGAAGAAGCGTTGACAAGATAAAAGTGGACGGAAGGACAAACGTCGAAGACAAAAACAAAGTCACCCTTGGAGAGGGGAGACATAATTATAAGTAAATGTATGTGCACATGAGCTGAGAAATTCAATTGCCTTTGAAAATTGATAATATAAAAATAAACAACAAATATCCTGGGTAATTTGATATTGTGAATCAGGTAAGAGTCTTCTTAGAAAATGACAAGCATGTAAATATTGGAATGCACATTTATTAACTGCTATTACAGAATCACATCTTTTACCTGCATTATGTGACAAACTCATGTTTCGGTAACATTCCCCAAATTGTAAACCCGAAGTATGACTCAATAAGAACCAGTTATGTTGTGATGATGCTACAATACAGTAGTCTTCCATCGATATTGTTTTACCTGGTTTTCCACATCATGGTTTGCTCTTGAATGGGAAATGGTACATACTAGTATTCTGCAGCCAACAGTTGATTTGTGGAATTTTATATTTGTTGGCTACATTCATCATCAAGTACCAATTGCAATTTGACATCTTTATAACATCATTCCTGGGCCCAACCCCCAAGAGTTGGCGAACAGCAAATAAAAATGTTATTATTAATGTTTTTCAGTACATGTTATGATTATTGATTGCTTTATTATTAGATTGTAAATGAATGTTTATTATGAAACAACAGAGGAAAAAATCATACCTTATAATATTATAGATGGTTGTTGTATGAATTTTCTTTCAAGTTAATTACAAAGGGTAATTACCAGTTTGTAATGTTTGCGTAAAACTAAAAGAAGCCAGCTTCGAAAACAATTACAATTAAAATGCTAAACATGTCGTATTAATCAATATTAATCAATATAATTGACTCTTATATTGGCCATATATAAATGAATTAACTGTGTTATTAACACTTAATTGTCACCTATTATAGACGATTCCACTAGGTATACATAGTTCCCACATGATGTAACATCTACAATATTTACCTCCCTTGTCCTTTAGTGTTGGCCATTTTGACAGGCAAAACTGATAAGCCCTTATAGGGGTAATTTCCAAAAATGTGATAATTGAGAAAATACCAAGAGAATTTGCATGTGACAACCACTTTTTCTTCCACTTACTGAGCCAAATGCCCACATGAGCATAATTAATAAGTTATTTTTTATTTATCAGATTAGTTTTATCATCGTTTACATTATATTCCCTATATAAACTTAAAGGAAATTTGCCTATCAAAATGGCAATTCAGAACAAGGGAGGTAAATATTGTAGATGTGGGAACTATGTATAATGTAATACCAATATATTATATAGATGGTAGACTTAGTCGTTAAATGGTACACTTACTGACTTAGGCAATGATACACTTCTTAGAGCACTCGATTAATGCATAACTGACATAAATGTATGGCATTATTGTATAGATTTTAATCGCGTTGCACCTGCTACCTACTGTTTATATCCAAGACATACATGAGTCATCCGAGGAACTATTCAAGTTACAACCATGACATTTTAGTACAAATACACAGTAATAAAAACATGTACATACACACCATATTGGCATAAATTATCTAAACATGACATTACACGGAAAACTTTCTTCTAGTAAACATCTATACTGATATTTTCACAGCCAGGTAACATAGAGCACCTTCAATTATTAAATTTCAAATTAAATAAATCGAACAGACACTAAAGGTGCATCAAATAAAAATGACACAATTGTGTTGAACGTTAAAAAGTAGACGTTAATTTTGGAGCACACCATTTTCAACTTATATTATCAAGCACATTCTTAAAAGTTTAACATTTAACATTCGAGGAAACACAAAATTATCTTCACTTACTCTCCACCTTCCGCCCCGTCACTATCTCCAGTTTGCGAAGGCAAACGTAAATTGAATTTGTTTTTACTCATAGGCATCTTTACTTTTCGGTTGTTTATAACACTTTGTTCAAATCATCATTTATTTGCTGTCATTATATTACTGTGTAAATTGACTGTAAGTTTCACTTTTCATTCTAATTAGCAAGTTAGGCTATTTCAGAGGATGTGACGTCACATGTGAATTTTGATACGATCAGTACTAAATTCCGGTATCACCCGGTATAGGAAAACCCGGTACTCACTTAAAAATGACCTGAGTTTTAGACCTGCAAATTCAATTGGGCCATAAAAATACTGCTTAGTTTCTCTTAAAAATTCTTAAAAACGACTTCTGGAGGGCGGTATTTTATATATTGCGCCATATTTTTCTTACCTATAAATTCTTCGTTAGAAGAAGGAACCCAGTGTGCAGTTGTACTAGTACCAAGTCAACCAGCAAAACCTCACATTTCAGTCAATTTATTCTCCTTTTGTTGCGTTAATTCCGAATGTTTAGATCTTTCTTATGACAACTCTCGGTAAATTTTTGAGTAACTATTTTCAACTGTGGTATTACCTATTGTCGACTTTCGGCCCCCGAAGCAAAACAAACATCTCTGAAGAATACTGTTCGAAAATCGTGATCGTCGTTTATATGAATAATAAAATTTTGAGATATTCGCATGGTAGGCCCTGATTTGTTTTCGTGCACAACTAAAACATTTCCGAGAGCTTTCCACATACAGCAAACGATAAAATGCTGTTGCATGACGATGTCAGCGACATGTCTCTGATGATATATTGCGTTGAGGTGTGTGTCGCTGTAAGAATAGCTACAAAGGTGTTTTCATTGCCAGAACCGTGGTTGTAATACTACTGTGACATATATTTTTGGCAGATATTAGTATTGTCACTTAATTCATTATTGTAAAACTCAATTTGATAGGTTGTTTTACACTTGTGTCATTCCTGGAGAATAACTAGAATATCCATTTAAGTTAGAATTTGAGTTAAAAATCTCAAAAATTCCCACCGTTCTAATTCTACAAAGCCGTTTGACTTGCCAACATATTCTTGACATTCATGGACAATTTAAGACGTATTTATGACAAACAATTGAAATGGGGGCTTTAAATAGAATGCGACAGTGCCTGAGAAACTAAGGGCGTCTTTTGGCGCTCTACACTAGGTTGGAGTGGAGTCGAATAGAATCGAGTACTTTTGGTAAATCGCCCTAATATCGGGCATTGTACAATGTCAACGGTCGGACCAAGCTTTTGCTCAAATCACTAAACTTTTACAAAGAAGTAGCAATATATGCAACAAGGCAATGCCCCCTGGCGGCTATGTTTTTTGACAGAACTTAATTATTTCCACAATCTTGTAGGAGGACTACACACCAATTATCAAAACTACAATTATGTTTTCGGCTGTTCTCGGTCCTCCCGTTCTGGAGGTGGTGTGAAATTTTGACCCGTGAACAGTGTTCTTGGCAACTGTTCTTGTCGTTATCTAGAGTGCATGTATATAGTATCGAACGCAAAATAACACAAAGAACACTGGGCCCAAAGACACCCTAAGCGTATTTCCTAAGCGCGAGGTTGGCATGCCGTTAAACTGGTTTAAACACCCGGTATTTAATGACATATACATGGCAAGGGTTTGGGCCGTTGTATTGCCTTATTAATCGTTTTCTGTTCATATATATGTTTATATGTATCTTAATTCACGTCCCCCCATTTCATATTCGTTCACTTGGTATAGTGCTCGTGTTATCCCCCCTTCGGCCTATTGTTGCTAGCATAGTGATGCTCCATTAAATCCCCCTGCTTGTCCTCCTTAATTCTCCTAAGTTGTACTGTATGGTCGACCAGGCAATTCCTTGCGCCCTGTACATGTTCCTTTGTGTATTTACCCTTGCACCTCCTCAATGTGTGGGGAAGCATTGTCTTGAGTATGTGGGATTCCCTGTAACAACTTATTCTCTCTTTTTTAGTTGTTGATGATGCTATGTCGTTTGGTTTCCTTGTCCTTCTCATTTAGGCATATTAGGCTTATTATTCCGATAGATATTTGTCCTTACACCACCTCGATCCAAAATGTTTCGTAGGTTGGTGTTTCCCCGAACCAACTTAACCTCTTTCTACCAGCGTCCGTTTCTATTTTGACGTAAGTTCATGCCTGTATGTATACATCATTATGCCATTTAACTTCAGCGACAATTTCTATCTTAATACAGTTTCAAACAATAGTTATGCTTCCTTAGTATAGAGTCAGACATTAATTTGCTTCTCTGTGACTTTTTGTCCAGTTATTTAATTTCTTTTTACATACATGTATTACCATTACGTAAGGTGAATACTGGTTGTTGGTTTGTATGAACGAGTTGCTGCCGACTTAGTCGGTTTGTATGTAGATCTATATGTTTGAAATAAATTACTATTTAGCGATTAGGTGTGAAGTTAGATAGCTGTTAAATCGATTTAAACCCCAGTATTTTTACTGACAGTTCTAGGTCTGTAAATCGCTGAATGGTTATTATTTCTATTTGTGTTTTAGATGTATATTAAATATTCCTTTCCCCATGTGCAATTATTTCACTTGATATAGTGTTCATGTTACACCCCCTTTCGGCCTACTGTTGCCAGCTGTCTTGCCCTGTCCAGTGGTGTAATCCATTCATTAAATCCCCCCCCCCTGTTTGTCCTCATTAATTCTCCTTATTTGCCCTTTATGGTCAGCCAGGTCATTCCTTGCGCCCCTGTTCCCTTGCGTATTTATCCTTCGTAATACATAATGAGCAATGCAATCTGGTAGAGTATATATATACAGAATGACCAATGCAATCCGATATAATATATATCAAGGGTTCAGCGCAAGACTATCCTAACTCCTATGTATTTATATAGGAGTTTAGTATAGTCTTGCACTTAACCCTCGATATACAGAATGACCGATGCAATACGATTGTGTACATACACAGAATGACCAATACAATCCAGTTGTATACATATACAGAAGGACCAATGCAATCTAGTTGTGTACATACGAGGTATGTCCAAATATTTCGTGGACAACATTGATGTATGTTTATAATGTCTACTACGTCAATTTATCGGGGTAATATAGCTTTATTAATATCTTTATTGACTTAATATCCATGAATTGGCACGATTTAAATAAAAACAAAAACATTTACGCATTTATATGTTTAAATATGTTTGACCGACCGGCGCAGTCCAGATATTCAAGTAAATATTGTTTTCTTAACAGATAAAGTAACAAGATTCTTTTGGCGCGTTGAGGAGCGCCGAAGTTATTATTTTGACATATGCGTCAATATTTGTAGTGGCGTCATTTCCTGCAATTTTTAACGTCGTCAGTTGTAAAACGTGCTGTAGGCAAACGAACTTCGCATCGCTCTTTTGATGTTGATGTAAAAAATGGCGTCTTTTGATGCCGAAGAACAGCGAACTATTAATAAAATGTGCGTTTCATTGGATAAAACACCCACAGACACTATAAAAAAACTTTACATAGAACCACATGATATTCGTCAGTTTCCCGTTCGCTTATATATAAGAAGCATCAACGTTTTTCAAGCGGATGGTTATCCAACAAGAACGATGCCAGGTCGGGTAGACCAAAGAAAGTTAACGCCAAAGTCTTTACGTCGGTTGAGGAAATAACTATGCTTCCATGCATAAAAAGGGAACTTGGATGATACAAGCACAAAGACAGAGATGAACTCATGTCATTATGTTGTTCGATCATTTGAAAAACAATGGTATGACACAATATACCAGAAGTGGTTGCGGCATCACCAAAAGAGCATTGAACACGGATGCGTCTATTTTGAAAAGTTATAAGTGAATTGTGACGTTAACGTCAATGTAACGTTGTGACGTGCGCCGCATATCCTACAATGGCTGTTGTGATTCTTGCATTATTTTGTTATTGTTTTATGTAACTGTTTGTGAATGGAGTGATAAATTTATATTTTTGTTATCCGCATTATGTTTTTAAAATCGAACGTGTCCACGAACTTTTGGGACATACCTCGTATACATAATGACAAATACAATCCAGTAAAGTACATATACAGAATGACCAATGCAATCCAGTTGAGTACATATACCGAATTACAAATGCAATCCAGTAGAGTACATATACAGAATGAGCAATGCAATCCAGTTGAGTACATATACAGAATTACAAATGCAATCCAGTTGAGTACAAATACAGAATGAGCAATGCAATCCAGTAGAGTACATATACAGAATGACAAATGCAATCCAGTTGAGTATATATACAGGCTGACCAATGCAATTCAGTAGAGTACATATACAAAATGATCAATGCAATCTAGTAGAGTACATGCAGAGAATGACAAGGGCAATGCAACTATGCACATATACAGAATGACCAATGCACTCGTATAACGTATATCTACAGAATGACCAATGCAATATAATACTGTATATCTACAGAATTATCAATGCAATTCAGTAGAGTACATATACAGAATGACCAATGCAACCCATGTGAGTACGTAATTATATAGAATGACCAATGCAAGAGATAATAAGTTGCTATAGGGAACGCCACTTACATAAGACAGTGCATTCACACACAGACGTCTGGGAAAACAACAATCCATAAAATATAAGGCACTTGAGGAGGTTATAAAGGGTACAATATGTTAAGGAACATAGGCGCAAGGAATGGCCTGGCAGACCATAAGGAATAACTAGGAGAATCAAAGAGGACAGTGAAAGAGGGGATATTAATGGATGGAAATTATCACAGGACAAGTCAAGACAGCTGGCAACAATAGGCCGAAACTGGGCAGGAAATAAAAGAGAGAGAATAAGTAGCTACAGGGGACGCCACATACATAAGACAGTGCCTCCCCACGCAGACCTCAACCAGAACACTATATGAAGTGAAAGAATTGCACGGGGGGAGGGAAATATAACATACATTCAAAACACAAAAAGAAACAATAACCAGCGAATAACAGCATTGGAACTGTCAGTAAAGATATAGTACATTATACATATCAAAATGACCAATGCAATCCAGTAGATTACATATACAGAATTACAAATGCAATCCAATACTATACATATACAGAATGACCAATGCAATCCAGTGGAGTACATATACAGAATGACCAATGCAATCCGGTAGAGTATATATACATATGTATATATGTATATATACAGAATTACAAATGCAATCCAGTAGAGTACATATAGAGAATGACCAATGCCATGCAGTTAATTACATATACCGAATTACAAATGCAATCTTGTTGAGTACATATACAGACTGATCTATGCAATCCAATAATGTACATATACAGATTGACCAATTCAATCCAGTGGAGTACATATACAGAATGACCAATGCAATCCGGTAGTGTATATATATATACACAGTACTACAAATGCAATCCAGTAGAGTACATATACAAAAGGACCAATGTAATCCAGTTAAGAACATATACAGAATGACCAATGCAATCCAGTAGAGTACATATACAGAATTGCAGATGCAATACAGTTGAGTACATATACAGAATAACAAATAAAATGCAGTTGAGTACATACATGTATATATAATGACAAATGCAATCCAATAGAGTACATATACAGAATTACAGATGCAATCCAGTTGAGTACATATCGAGGATTCAGCGCAAGACTATACTAACTCATATGTATTTATATAGGAGTTAGTATAGTCTTGCACTGAACCCTCGATATACAGAATGACAAATGTAATGCAGTAGAGTACATACTTGTATATAGAATGACAAATGCAATCCAGTAGAGTACATATACAGAATGACCAATGCAATCCATTTGAGTACATACATGTATATAAAATGACAAATGTAATGCAGTAGAGAGTACATACACAGAATTACAAATGCAATCCAGTAGAGTACATATACAGAATTATTAAAGCAATCCAGTAAACTTTCATAGATTGACCAATGTATACGTAGTCTGGTCGAGTACATGTGCAGATTGACCAACATAGTCCAGCAAATCCACATACGGAGTCATATAAAGATTGTCCCATGTAATACAATAGTCCATAAACAGAATGACCAACGCATTACAGTTCAAGTGTACATAAACTGTGCAGACAAACCTATATACGTAGTCTAGCATCTGTCTTGCGTTCGCGTCACAAATATGTGTATTGACCGCCTCGTTTTTATTTTAACTGAACGCAGTGTTAGGCTCAAATATTCGCGTGCTACCTCCGAGTTGCGATAGCGAGTGATATGGAACGTTTTTCGCTATCACACCGGTCAATAGCAAAACTCGCACGCTGTTTCGTAACGTTTTGGACTGATAGCCTTTACTGAACGCAAGGCTAAAACTCGCTCGCGTTACGTAACTGTGCACATGTTATTCTACTAAATGTAATGTCTGCCAAATAGTGTGCGCGCACTGTGCGCCCACTCGCTAACGCAACTCCGAGGTAGCACGCGAATTTGTGAGACGAACACTGCGTTCAGTTACGGCTAACAGTCGCTCACGTTTTGTTTTGTATTCCAATCACTGAGCGTATATTCCAATCAGTGAGCGTATACTTGTACTGCAGCACGGATAAAATTACACAGCGTGAGAATTAGTTTAATAGGGCATTAAACCCGCAGACGACCATACTGTATTACCATAATATCGTCTACTCCGCGATAGACCCTGTCGAAAATAGCTCTCTAAATTTTTCAATTTTTAAGAATATTCATATGTTCAAAGTAATAAAATATTGGTTAAGATTTATACAAATGGAACAAAAAAAATACGTTTTTCTTGAATATGGTTTACTTAAGATTTTTTTTGAACGACATCCAAATAATATAAACTGGTGCATTTTACTTAAAACTTACTAAGCTCACTTGCTTGGCTTCAGCAAGGCGTTGGTGCCACTGATTTATTTATTTCTGTTGTTAAACAAAGGCTAAATGATCAATTTATACAACACTGGAATGCACGATTTCATCAGTCTAGAAGAGCACGATTCTACAATGCAAGTTTTCTTCTTTTATATTTCAACCATACCTAGAATGTTTTAGTATTCATAAATTCTGTCAAGCTTTGACCCGTTTAAAAGTTTCATCACATAGGTTACAAATAGAGACTGGAAGATGGTCTAGACATGTAAGAATACCTATAATGAAAGAAAATGTATAAATTGTAACACAATGGAGGGTGCATATCATTTCGTTATTGAATGCGACATGTATCTTGGTATACGTAAACGATATATATCTATGAAATATTGGATCATACCAAGTATGGTAAAATTTATTGAACTTTTAAACTCAGAGAATAAGAACACTACGAAATTAAGCAATGTGTATTTTCAATGCATTCGATATTAGAAACTCGTTAATGTATGCAAACTAGTCTTTAGCACTAGAATGTATAACGAATTATTTATGATAATATTTTTATTTTATATTTTACATAATTTGAATGCAAGCAACTCTTGTATAAATGCTATGACCTTCTCCAAGTGTATATTTGACGTTTGTAATCAGACTGTTGCATGTTACATACAGTAAACTCTATCCATGTGATATCGCTGTTAGTGTTAGATAAAATATTGCTGTATGGAAAAATGTATGAGATCATGTTGCACTGTCTTTTATGTATGCTAATTGTATGTCCTCGTGAGCTTTATAGCCTAATAGGAATATAAATAAAATGTATATGCCTGCTGCTTGTTTATTAATGATGGATGATATACAATGTACATGTTATTGTATACATTTGTAATGGTTAATTGCTATTGCCTACATAGTCAGTGAATGTGTATATGTTCCAAATCAATGACCATATAGCGGTTAAGTGTGAAGTTAATGGTTAATTGCTATTGCCTACATAGTCAGTGAATGTGTATATGTTCCAAATCAATGACCATATAGCGGTTAAGTGTGAAGTTAGCTACCTGGCAAATCAATTTAAACCCCCAGAATTTGTACTGACAGTTCCAAGGATGTAAGTCGTTGTATGGTTATTATTTATATTTATTGTTTTAGGTGTATATTAAATTCAATGATATTCCTCTTCTTCGCCCCCCCCCCTCCCCCCTCTTTCGGGCCATTATTGCTGACTTTCTCCCGTGATGTATTCCATCCATTAAATAATTTCCCCCCCTTGTTGTCCCCCTGGATTTTTTAGTTGTTCTCTATGGTCGGCCAGACCATTCCTTGCACTCCTGTTCCCGTGGATGTTTACCCTTGCACCCATCTTCCCATACATGTTTACCATTGCGCGTCCTCGGTGCCTAATGTGCGGACTGTTGTTTTCTTGGGAGTCTGTGTGTGGATGCATAGTCTTGTGCATGTGACGTTCCCTGGAACAATTTAATCCCTCTTTGTAATTTTAAAGTTAAGCATTGAATTGCTATATATTCTATCGTCATAATGAACAACTTGGCCCATTTGACAGTATGCCAAATAAGTTTACTCAATTTGATTCAAACAGTTTTCACTTAACATTTATTCTACATTCCAACTAATTCATTAATTTATGAAATTAAAGCACAGTGACAATAATTTAGAAACGCAAATGAGGCATGTTGTCAATCGCAATAAATATTTTTAATTACATTTTGACGGATGATAACTTCATTAAGATGAGGAAATGCCCACTTCAAAAATATACTGAATAGAAACATATAAATTGTAAATGTCAGGTGACATATGCAACTTAGCTATTTGACATCAGAATGTACATAACGAACATTTCAAGCAAAGTCTTCGATCAATATGCCAGCAAAAGCAACTGCATGGTAATTGTCAGTACACATTAACAACAACGCAATATATTGTCCTTATACTATTGTTTGTAATTTCACACAGAACCGAAATAGTGACTGTGTTGACGATAACATGTAGATGTAGATGAAACCATTTATTTAATTCCTTGCGAGATACCATGGCGCTGTAACAGCAAGTAGGTAATACCGGAGAATACCGGTACGGTATCGGCGTTTAGTATTCTCGTTTTGATACGAAACGTACATTAAATACCGCAAAGTATCACCTGATTTTCAATAAAGGCCATATCTAGAAATAAACCTATTAATTATGTAAACATTTCACTCGAATGCAAATAATTATATTAAGATGTTTTCTGGGTGCAAATATAACTGACGAATAAACTACGTTTAATACTTTTACTGATTAAATTATCTTTGCGATTGAACTACTAAATTCGGGAACCAGTTTGTAAGAAGCTTGCAACTTCCTTTTCCGGTTCAATCTCAGGTTTGCAACATTTTCATAAGATGGGTTAAATAAATCTGCCCTAATCAATGTTTCTCTTGACTGTAATGGATTAAAGATTACTTTTTTACATCACAAATTTATTGTTTATTCGGAACTTGCATTAATTTGGACTGATCACTGCAGAATCATAACCAAACCTACCCATTTCTGACATCGGGTCGCCTTCTGCCAAAAGTAGATACTGATATTGTGTTGAAGATTCTTGGTTTACGTTAAACATGTATTGTCAGTGAAAGCTTACCTGTCTACTAGTAATATTCACTGACGCGTTGTGTGAGTGTATGTGGGCAAAACCATCGCCATCTTGAAAACAATTGATACGGACTTGAGTTTTGGTTGGGCACTGTTTCAGACTTCAGTGTTTGGTTTTGGTTTTCATGAATTCACCCCCAAGACGTTTCATCCCAAATTTTAATAGACCCTAGACTTTTCACCCCCACCTTTTTATGTTATCATATTTGTGTGATTTCATTATAATTTGATGTTTTAAAACCTTTTATTATATATGTATTAACAGTTAGTCCGAATTACAACCATGCTAGATGCTTCATGTTTACCTTCATGTTGCAATATTTTTTTTTTTTAATTTTTCATATTTTACCTTCAATATAGGTTCAGATACTACAGACTACTAGTCCTACCTGTTTTTGGAACAGATGTAACCCTAACCAAACAATTTATTTTTTTGCCTCATTTGTTTAGTATTGGTATTATATTTATGCTGAGGGTGAAACGTCTTCATATGTAACAAATAACAGACTATTCACCCCCCGAAATGGGGGTGAAAGAAAAGTCTTGCGAGGAAATGACTTGGGGGTGAAACGTTTGACAACCGGTTTTGATACTGTCGGAGAAAGTGGAAAACATAACACTTCTGTGACTGAACCTTGTAATCATCGATATTCAGTACATGTCATATTCATAATGATGAAATTAGCCTTATATTCAGTAAAGCAAACTAAACATCAGTTTAATACTGAAGTCTGAACATC
The DNA here is from genome assembly GCA_032209605.1 of Mactromeris polynyma. Classification (NCBI taxonomy): domain Eukaryota; kingdom Metazoa; phylum Mollusca; class Bivalvia; order Venerida; family Mactridae; genus Mactromeris; species Mactromeris polynyma. The sequence goes on along the minus strand of JASFXZ010000001.1, from coordinate 33,324,726 downwards.
CTTTTTCAGTAATGTTTGCAACCCATTGAACAATTTAATCTGATGGGGTGGTTAGCTAGGCAAACATATCTTGTTTTACACAATGCAGTTCTATGATTTTGGTATAATTACAGTTCTGTGCTGCTAAACTTGCATCCCCAAATATTCACAGAAAAACTTAATTTGTATAGAAATCGTTAGTTAGCATTGTACGAGTCTATGAAGCGCAGTTATACATACTTATTATATGGCATACTAGTTCATTATAATTTAAGTGGAGGAATCGTCCACAAATGTTTGATACTTACTGGTATCTAATTGCAGTACATGTACATAGAAATTCATAGTATTGATAATGCCGAGATATTTGTTGATAATGTAATGTACTGTGTAACATAAATGATTAAAAAAATATTGTACTTGCTTTGTTTACAAGTATCAAGTAAGAACCAAATTATTAAAGAAATTCTACCACAAATGTCAATAAAATGAATTATTTGTTTGATGTTTACGATTTGGGTTCTATTTTATTTTAGAACCAAGATGACGAGATACGCCACAGAACCAGAGAACCCCTCTAAATGTATGTTATTTAACTATAGTTAGAGCTTTTTTTTGTGTATCGATGATATTGATGTATTGAAAGACGAATATCGATGATACATGTATAGATGATATAGGTGTTAAGCCTGTAAAAGGAATTTTAAAATATGATTGATGCATCAGTATATCAATCATATTTTAAAATTCCTTTTACAGACTTAACACCTATTTTCTGTATTTTTATGTGTATGTGCCCTACTTAAAGAAATGTTCAACTAGTATTTTAAGAAACCATATAAATGTAATGTAACTGACATAAATTTGGAATGCATAATTATCCAGTAGAGCATTGTTTAATGTGTACCGAGCGACATTACACTATTTTGACACATTTTTTAAGACTAGACCCATTCTCCTGTATTGTCCCTCAATAATTAATAATCATTTTTTGTGTGTATCAAATACTGATTTGACAAAATAAAATTTGTTGATATATATATATCTATATTGATTGTATCAATGACATCCCTAATTATAGTGTGGCAGAATCATTTGGTAGAGGCCCGTTTTATTTATTATGACGGTCATAACCAGCTTGTTGATAGCCCAGGACCAATAACATTTCATTCAGACAAGCACAAAATGGTTGACGTTTACATCAAATATATGATACATGTTAATTGAATATTCCTTTGTGGTTAGATTTGTATTGTGCAAGTAACATGATTACCATGTGCCTTGCTGGATGATATCATTTTGTAAAACAGTAAAATCATATGATATTCTAAACATAAAAGTCATACAATTTTGAAAAGTGATTTTGTTGGAATGAAATTATTGCAAAGTTCAGTTGGTAAGATTTTAAAGTTCTTATTGCTCTATATTTCAGCGGCGAAAGCCAAGGGTTCTTATTTGAGGGTTCATTTCAAGGTATGTTGACTTGTTTTAATATTGTTCATTAATTAATTTATATTTGAAGAATATAAATACACTGACTTGTATGAATATAATTGTCATTTATTATGCCCCCTTTTCATATAGATTTGCCCTTTGTCCGTCCGTCACAAAATCTTGTGTCACTCATGTCTCCAAAAGAATATGAGCCAGAGTCATAAAACTTTACAGGAATGTTCACCAGTCTATGTAGTTTTGCACCTGGAGTTTCATGTTTGCAGTAAGTGCAAAGTTATAGCCCTTGACTTAGTTAAAACATTGCCTACATAGTATGCAATCTTGTCACTTATATCTCAAAAATATATCGGCCAGAGTCATAAAACTTCACATGAATGTTCACCAGCATGTTTAGTTGTGCACCTTGGGGTTCATGTTTGGCTGTGCCCAGTAAATGCACAGTTATAGCCCTTGACTTAGTTAAAACATAGCCTACATAGTATGCAATCTTGCATCACTCGTATCTCCAAAAATAGTTTAGCCAGACTCGTAAGACTTTACAGGAATGTTCACCAACCTGTATAGTTGTGCACCTGGGGTTTCATGTATGGTTACACCCAGTAAGTGCAAAGTTATGGCCCTTGACTTAACACCATAATCGGAACAGTTGTTCACTTGGTAATTTTGATGTCCATTCACAAACTATGAGCAGAATAATAGTGTTTGCTTTTGTGACAAAGGCTGCAAGTGGGGGCATCTGTGTACTATGGACGCATTCTAGTTATAACAATGATGGATGGTCATAATGGGTCATGGTTTGTCTTCTTGTTTGAAAAATAACAGCAATTCTATTTTTTAATAGCCATTATAGTAATATTCATGCAACAATAGGCAAAACATTTTGTGCAAGGCTGAATATGAGAAGTGATACTTGTTTTCATTTGTTCTGCATAAGTTATTATTCAATTATGTGTAATCATGATGTGATTCTGTTTGCTGAATATTAATGCTGATATGGATCTATTTTTAGAACACACGTGAAACGGCAGCAGCTGTCAAGCACATGCATGTTAAACGTGCCACTAGATACTTGAAAAATGTGATTGCCAAGAAAGAAGTTGTACCTTTCACACATTTTAATGGAGCTGTAGGTAGAAAGGCACAGGTATGTAAAAACTGATATTTATTTTAAATAAGTGATATGGGATTAGTTTATGGAATTTGCCTATGGAATTTTGACTAGTCTTCTATGTTGTATTTCAGTTGGTTTTTAATGCAAGCATGACTAAATATTGTAGATAGGCACATTGTTCTTCCCTAGAAATGTCCATAGAAGTATTTGTAAATGATTTCCTTTTTGTGAACTGTATTTTATTTGTTTAGTTCATGAACTGGAAGTTCACCAAATTCGCAATGTCTAGAGAGTCACAAAAAAGTCTGCCAACTTAAATTTCCTTGCTTATGGAAGTACTTGTTTACATTCTTGACTACAGAATATTCCTGCTTGTGAAATGTTTGAAATTGCTGTTGAAAATATCCCCTTACACGTCTTGGTCTGCTTTGTTTGATCTGTGTTATAGATATCAGATAATGTTGAAAGCCATGCTTGAAAGTAGCTTTACATTATATTTTCAGGCCAAAGCTTGGGGTGTAACACAAGGACGATGGCCAAAAAAGAGTGCTGAATTCTTGCTTCAGCTGTTGAAAAATGCCGAAAGCAATGCTGAATTCAAGGTAATCTTTTTTTGTTACATCTAATTCTTTTCTTTTGTCCCCAGTATGTTAACAGTTCCCATCTGTCATTGAATGTATACTGTTGGGATATGTGGAATTGTTCATGAACACAAAATAATTTTTTTCCACTAGTTCCTCTTTCGTTTGAATCTGTCATAACGATTAGCCTTTTCTTCAGTTATTATGTTCATACTCTTCTGTCCATTGTGGTGTCTTAATTATACTGTTTTTTCTGTTGGATGTTATAGTGGAATAATATCAATGATCATTTGCTCAAACTTACTTGTTTTCTGTGAATCTTGCCATTGATTTGTCAGTGTTAAATTTTTCATCCTGATGACGGAGTTCACCAAATGGAGCCAGCCTACATTATAACAAGAAATTATTTCCTATGTTGTTTTCTTGTAAGGTTTCCATATTTTTTACCAAACCAAATGAATTTTTACCAGTCTGGCAGTGGAACACATTTGGTGAACTCGATGATAAAGGAAAAATGTATAATTTTCCAAGTGTTGACAGTATTATAATATTCCACTTTTTTCAGGGACTTGACACTGACCATTTGATTATTGAACACATTATGGTAAATGCTGCCCCAAAAATGAGAAGAAGAACATACAGAGCCCATGGAAGAATTAACCGTAAGTGTACTAAGTTATCGTTAGACTAAGGTGGACATTTTTATCTATTCCATTATGATTTATGCCACCTTATTGTAGAGTTTAGACCATTTATGATGTGAACAATGGTTGTGAAATTATCACTGTACTACTCGCATGCTGTTTACATTTTTTTTGTTATTGTGAGCCAGTCTGTAGACTTGGGTGTAAAAGAAATTTATTGCAAACTAGGTTACGATGTCAAAAATCAGTTGAGAACAAGTCAATTAAAACATTGCATGGTTTGTGTTACTTTCTGAAATGTTCTTTAAACATCAAAAAACATAAGAAGTATTTGCTGTTTTTGTAATTGGCCGATATGGTGTGCATTATGTGTCGTGCAGTTAACAGAAAAATAGTATGTTACCACTTACTGGGTAAATTTATGTTGATTTCAAAAAGGAAGTTTGTTGCTCATATAATTGATCGAATGCAGTTTTGTACATAAAGATACGAAATAAATTGACCAGGTTGTGTATAAAATTTGTTGTACAGTTGCAATATATTTATTGGTTTGTTCTGTATTTCAGCTTACATGAGCAGCCCATGTCACATTGAGCTTATCCTTGCTGAGAGAGAGCAGGCTGTACCTAAGCCAGTTGGTGGTGAAGATGAACCCGTGAAAAAGAAGGTGTCACAGAAAAAATTGAAGAGACAAAAGATGATGATGAGAGAATAGATGTGGCATTTTCTGTACAGTCATTACAAATAAAAGAAAAAAAACTTCTCTTTGTTCTAGTTGGCATCTCTGGAAAAGTAATGGATTACAATTTGCATATAATCCTAATGCTTACAGTTAACCCGTTGAAGAGTTCAATTTGTAAGATTAAACTTGGTATTAAAGATGTTATAATATAAATAGACAAAAAGTGTGTGCCTTGAAATGTGTTGCAAACATGACTAGAGAGGCAGATATTATAGTTCAGATTCCCTTCTCACTGGGATACTGACAAGTCTTCATCTGGTCTGATATTTATATACTGAAAAGAAAGTGTGCACTTTTGATTTTTTTATAATTTTAATTCTACAAGGTATGAAGATGTCAAATTTGAAACATAAGAATATCTGTCATTACGGTTTACAGCAACAACGAAAAAGCAGTCTTAACTAAGACTAACTATGGCTAGTTTTTACGTAATGGCCTGAATGATGATTTTGAAGGATTTCCATGGGGAACGTGTATACACAAGTACAAGTGGCCACACCTGTTTTCACTACATTCTTTCACACATGAATAGTGTGAATATCACTAGATTAAGAAAATTTATAACAGAATATGCCACGACTATCGGAACGTCGACGGATTGACGCCTCAATCATGATGGTCAGAGGTAACTTTGTCGCTACAGTTCCACAGGCACTTAATTGCCATAGAAACACTAATCGAGTTACGTGATAGGTTTATGCAAACGGGTACTGTTGCCGACCATTCCTGATCTAGCAGGGCACGTGTGACGCATCAGACTGGACCGTCACATTGAGTTGACGCACATGAGACTGCTGCAGTTATTGGACGGAATGGCGGTCATACCAGATATTAATGCAACATTAACATCATTTTGCAACAAATACCAGTGAATCTACGCAAGAAAACATCCCTTTGGCTATTTTTGATTTTGACCCCTACTGCATGAAGAGGCGTAAGTTTTAAAGAAATTCAAAACAATAAAATAAACAGATTGGTTAGAAGGTTAATTGAATAAGCTAAAAAAAGGATACCACACATGATAAATATTCCGTTATTGGATTTTCAGAAAATCTAACAAATATAAAGTGCACACTTTTTGCGTTTGAGTATATGTAAGTCATTTCTGAAAGAAAATGGTATCGTGAGAAAACTGATGACTTGGTTCTTCTCGAGTGTTTAACTTCTATAGTACAAACAACTGCGATTGTAAAATTGAGCATCACGCTGCATGTAATACAAAAACTACCTGGTTACTTAATAGCAGTTTGAGGCAAACTATTGTGTGATGATATAACATTATTGCCAGTAATTTTAACCACTAACTCAAAATTTCAAGCCTTACATTGCTGATAAACTGCAAGTCAGTCCAGTTGCAATTGTATTGGCATTTTCTGCTATTGTCTTAAACAGTGCCATTGATTATGAAGCTGGATGTGTGAAAGTACTATGATTAAAATGTACTGTACAGATTCCATGTTGAGACAAGTAGTAATCACTGCCTCTATGTCCATCCAAAACACTCGAGTGTTTCAGCTGTAAGTTGAAACATTTCATTGAAACTTGACACACATTTTAATTATGAGGAGGGGCTAGTTGCAATCAAGTAAAGTTTGTACTTGCAAGGACACACTGCTCCAGGAGCATCTCTTGTTATCATATTTACATTTTAAGTGAAAAAATGATAGAAGACAATACAAGTAAGAGTAAACTGTTTAATTCATAACAAAATAACATCAACATCTTGAATCCTGAGTTGTGAGTGAGACAATGTTGGTACAGGTACATATACATCTATTGGAAAATTCAATATTCTATTGTCTAATGTTTTTCTCTATACTATTTATTAGGCCTACTATTTAAGAAACAAATAATGGTATTTTGAGAAATGTTAACATAATCAAACAATATCTAAAACAAGTTTTTGCACCAGCGCATATTCATTCACCCCAAATTGAAATAATGTCATAAATGATGATCTCCAGTCAGACATCCAGAGGAGATATAAGTATAACCAAGGACTAGTAGAACCCATTTGTCACATTTTCCGAATTTTAAATTTAATCATAATTTAAACTCCAGAGGGCCCTGAGAAGTGTAAATAGGCTTTATCCATGATTAAAGAACAAATATACACAAAATTATCTAATGGTAAATGTAACTTGCTGGAATGTGATAAGAACAATGAGAATGTTACTCAATTTCCATTTTTTTACATTTAACAATCTGACTTCAAGCCATATGATTTTTGAGTTAAACAGCTTTTTTAACTTTACTAATTTTGACCACAAACATATTTTAGACATGTACAAACATACTAGACAGAAATTTAGACAAATAACTAAATGGACAATAATCCAGAACTATAGAAATTTGATATTCATTAGGAACAACTGAATTGCTGGTAAGTAATCGTCCATTAAACAGACACTATAAAACTGTAATGAAGAGATCTATACCAAATAGATCATTGTGTCATTGTGCTATCTGAATGCAGGTTTACTTTTTGACACTGGTTTCTGATGTGCAGACTTTCTTGTCTTCTCTGGTTTAACTTCCTCATGTGAGACTGGTTTGTTTGAGGAATCATCTTCTACTATTGTACTATCATGAGTAGACAGTCTAGACAAACTTCCTGATCTCCTTAATTGAAGAGTTCGATTTGGTACAAAAGTATTTGGTACATAACCAAGCTTTTTCTTTTTTACAGAAGTTACACCAGAGTTATCTGTGTCTGTTTGTAAGTTATCGCGATCTCTAGCACACTGACCATCAACTTGTACCATGTCAACAGTTTTATGAATATTATACAACTCTGCATTAGACAAACTGTCTTTACTTAGAAGACTTAAATCAGACATATCTCTCACAACAGGCTCATCATCTACGATACTGATCCATTCTTTTTTGTGAATGGACTTTTCTTTAACTTTGCTTTTCACTTTTTTAGGATGTAACGAATCTGAATTTTCACAGGAATTATTATCCTTATCGTCAATGTTGTATTCACTTTTTTTAACAGATTCAGCATATTTCGAAGAATCACTAAACGTACTTATATCAGCTGATATTTGGGATGTTGCTTCAGTTTCAAGACAATGCATTCTAGCTTCTTGTTCATCAAGAATTTCCCTGAGTTCTTTATCAAGTCTTGCTTGCTCACTACGTACCTCTTCGATACGGTTTGCTTCTATATCTCGTCTAGATTGCTCAACTCGGACAAGTTTTTCGAGGGCTTGGAAGAATTCTTCTCCAAACTGTGACAAGACTTTAGCACCTATGTGGACAAAGCAGTTTACAGTGAATTGCTGTGATATGTGATAACAATAACTTAGTCATAATCATGCATGCAGCAAATTAGATCTACTAGTATTCAAATAATCATCAAATAAAATTGAAGACATTAAGGCAGCTTTTAGGTAATTCTCTCAGGATTATTTCACTATACAAGATACTGGATGATAGATAAATCATTCAACTTTGCATAAAATCAGAAATTTTACCATCAGATTCTGTTTCTTCCTTTACATCAAGAGTTTCCACAATGTTTGTGAGCTGCAAATATGAATTTACAAAGATTACCAGGGACATTGGAACAGATCAAAGCAAAATGAAGTAAACTACAGGTAATGAGTTGATTTTGTTTTGTTTTTGATATATTTTCCCATTGTAAAGGGAATTAAAGTTAAGGTCACTGAAACCGGTCCATCCACGATATATCAAACAATTAAGGCTGGGACAAAATGTATTTTATAAATAAAATCGGATTTACAAGTTATTAAAAACAATCGCTAGCAGAGTAAAAAATAGTTCATGTACTGTATTGCAAGCAAAATATGTTATACATCGCTTTATTACACTGATATTAGCGTGCTTAGTCAAAAAGAGTCAGTAATATCACAGACATAACTCAAATAATTAATCAATACCTCCAAGCTAAACAATTACCAATGAGTGAGAGCAGCCCTGCATTCAGTAAAGGTATTTGAGGCTATCGTTTCGTACATTTTGCAATTTGGTTCCCTGTGTGCAGTCAATGCATTACAGTAGAAAAGGGATGCAGTACAAAACATTTGCAACAGATAGCCGTAACTGAACGCAGGGCAGGTAGAGGTTAATATTCATGTATCAGTAAAAAGGTCAAACTCCTAATAGTGCTTATCTCCCTTAGCAGTACATGAATCAGTCCAATCACAAATGTCTTGTGATGTTGGATATTTGAATAAAAATACCGTAACACCTTGAAAGCACATACATGTAGTTTGATTTGATGTGTAAAAAATATTGTTTCATTTAACCAAATACATTTTCCTCATTTCTCTGTAATATAACCAGAACAATTTTTTACCAAATCAGTATATAATCAAAAGATAAAAATCCTAAATCACAGAATACTAGTTAAAATGTTTGTGATGGCCGAGGTTGATGTACTTAGTAAAGGGAGACCACTGAGTAGGACATTGCACAGATCACCAGCATGTCGAGATTTCATTACTTAAAACTACAAACAAAAACAATGCATACTGCTTCATTGACTTACATGTGGAACTTGCTCCTTAAATACCTGTAGAAACTTCTTCAAAGATACCTCAGATGCTGACTGGCTTAGATCAATGTAAGACTCGAGGACAACTGACAAAATATATATAAAACACAAATTTATCTCTGTCAATATGAATATGGTAGACACATTAATATTTATTTATACAATTAATATTTCAACTAAATAGCTTAGAGACTTCAAGAAAGTTAGAACATTTTACCTACAAGACACGCATTTTGTTTATTCGTAAGTAGAAGTAAAATATGAATAACATACACTTGCCCTGTGTTCACAAAGAATCAGTTTTCAGAATCAAGATCAAATATAGGATCTCTCAAACTTTGTAAAAATTTTTATTCAAAGCTAAATCTTTTTACATACTGTGACAGATATGATCATACTGCAAAACTTTTAAGACATTGAATTCAAATGTCATGCTTATTAAGAAAAAGATGGAAATTAATAAGTTATGACTGATTTTGGAAAATTGATCCTGATTTGATCTGGATCAGTTTCAGACATAAGTATAATAAATTAATTTCTCAACATCATGGTGATGTTTAATATGTTTTCACGATGTTAATTTGAAGATGTTTATAAATTTTTGTGTATGTTTATGAGAATTACTGGGAAAAGTGTTCAATTGCTTCATGAAAAAGGCAAATATTTTTATGGATCAAGTTGATCCAGATCAGTTAATACTTTGTGAACATGGGCCCTGTAGCGTACATCTTAACCAACAAAGTTAATTCTGAAAAGTAGAGAAAATGGGTGCAGTGTATGATGGTGAATTTTTTATTTCGAAGCTTCGTAAAACATTTATCATGAGCAGACTTATACAAGATTAAGCAACTCACCATTGAGTGGTTTAACTATCAATTCATTACTGCTGTCTTCAAAACCTGAGTATGCCTCCCTAAAATATCAAATACATGTGTAATAATGCAAAACCACATCCATACTTTGTGAAATAAATATCAATCTTTATTAAAATAACCATCTTTCAGGAAAACTTTTCTGCAAAAATTGATTGAATACTGTTGCAAAACGTAGTCACATTCGTATATACAATTAGCAAGGATGTATTACCAAATGACAATACCTGATAGCTTGAAAAAGAGATTCTGTGTATTTTAGTTGCAAATTATATACTTTCTTGTGATACTTTACTTCTTCTCGTAAACTCTTATTCTGAAAATGAATAAAAACATTATTTTACCAGAAAAGGATTTGACTGCCACTTCATGAGTGAATGTAATCTGCAGATCTGGTTGTGATCAGTGATTGGTATTAACTACAAGAATTATTTGTCTGGAGTTTACAGTTTCTTAATACAGTCTAAAATGAATTTTTCCAAGAAGGAATATATTTCAGATTAATCTATGTATGCAAATCAATGTAAATATACAATTTTTAACCCTTGCTGATTATAAAATGAACTGTAATGCTGTGACATTTGCAACATAGTAATGTTTGCAAATTTCGCATTTTCAAGAGCTGCAAAAATATCATGCAGCATAATTTACCTCGTTCACAGAAGTCCACTTCACAAACTTTACTATTGAATTGAGAAATACTCATTTCAGTGATTTGCAAACATTTCTGCATGGGAAACATCAGAATTTCCTTATTTGTATAGTTTGTTTACATGCTAAAATATCAACTTATACAGTTCTGTAAGTAACATTACCTGATTCTGTAACATAAACACTTTGTAGTTGTAAGCTTTAACAAGAGCTTGTATTAACAAACTCATATCTCCTGATCTGTTTCTTAATTTAGCTGGCAGACATGCAAGTAATCTGTCAGCTGTGATCTCCTTCAAAGCACACTTTCTGATAGGCGGCTGAAAGATTTGTACACAAGGCATCAATGTTTTATCAATTGATAATTTTCAGTTTTTCAGCAACAGGAAAAATGACGTATGTCAATGAAACGATTACAGAGCTAATATTAAGATACAAATAAAGCATATTTATGGAAGACAACAACTTATAATTATTACAGAAAATGAAAGATTCTGAAAACCACCAATTAAATAATGAAGCGGATCATTCAAACTGGAGGTTGTAGATTCGAATCTTTGAAAGTCATGACCACACCTCCTCATAGGACACCAGTACTAGATACAAGAGTAATTGAAATAAGCATAATGCTTTCATCACATTGTGCTGGAATAAATGGGAACATGTACATTATATACTTTAAAATATCATCCTCAGAATGCAAATCCAGAGGTCACGGACACATTGAACAACATAAGTAGATATATCAGATTTGCACTTTAAACTAACATTGCTCTACATGTCTTCATTTAATTCAAACATCTGGTTTTAATCTTCCTATAATAATTACTTTCTGTCAAACAGGTTCACTGATAATTTTAAGCTAAATAATGTGGTAAATATAGTGCAATGTAACATCTGACCTACCCATGGTGCACTTGGATACAACAAGGAAAGTTCAAGCAAGTCTGAACAACAGTCTTTCATATTAGCACAAGATTTCAGAATCTGGGTCATGAGCCTCTCTCTGGCAGCAGTTGTCACATGACTTGATGACCACAAATATGCCGACTCATTCCCTTCCTCAGTTTCCATGACAGCATGTAGTTGGATGAGATCTTTGTACAATGAGCTAAGTTTTGTTTCCAATTTTGACTAGAAAACAAAAATAAGTGTATTTCTCAGATGCCTTATGATTTACAACTCCCAAGTTGAAGACAATTTAAAAGAAAGTTTCCTCTCTTCAAAACATACACATAGTTTTGATCCTATATTATCAATTTATCAAAATTCAATAGGCAAATACAGAAAACTATTCACATTATTCTATAAAAAATACATATCTATGTAAATTTCTATAATTTGGTAAAATCAGGATTAAGGATGTTTGAGTTAATTTTTTCCTAAAACTATAACCATGTAAAACATAGAGTCAGTGTACCCAATTTCGCACAGGACGCGGCTTCGCACACCTGCTGTTTTCTCACGTTTTCTCAATGATTCCCAATAAAAACAAAGATTTTTTGTTACCGTCTCTGAAGCTGACCGTGCGCGTATTCTTTTGATGCATGCAACGCATTAAGGGAAGCAGACGACCACAAACACAAAACAAATATTGGTCAGTAGGTAAGAAGGTAAATGCCCATTGACTTGTGTTTAACTAATATAATTACATGAAAATATAGCACAGCTGAAGAAAAAGTAGATCAAAAAGTATAAATTCTTCATCAAATTATGGAAACTTTCTATCATTTTCCGTAAATGAAATGGTTTTATTCTCCCAACTTAGAACTGTCAATTTAAACTCGACTTAATTCATCTCTTTTTTCTTGTTAAAATATTTAACCGAGTTAATTATATCAGAAATCTACTTTTTTATGACACAAACGGATATTGCAAATCAAATTGTTCGAAATAAAATGTAATCTAGAACGTTACTATGAAGATGTTATGTTTTCTTAAAAAAATGTATAAATACACAATTGCTGTGATGGTACATGTTGCATCAATTTACATGTGTACAAGTGAGTGTATGGTATAATTTGGCATTCAAATGTTAATTTGCTTGTACTTGAACAAATTTTTATTAAAACATCACAAATTTAGAACAGTTAACAGTTTTTCATCCAAAACCATGGTGTGCGAAACCGGGTACCCAATACGAAGTATATGTTCTCCATACGGTGTCTGTATTCAAGCGCACCCTCCTCCATGACGTCAGAAAATATGACTGGTATAAAACATTTGTTTAAAGGTACAGAGTTTGTTCTTTAATTTGATATAAATGCTGTCATTGAATTTTTATGTTTGAATTGTTAAATACTTGAATATTGCAAATGTGTGCGAAATCGGGTACACTGACTCTAGGTAATGGTAAGGATGATCACATGCATGTAGACAACTAAATGAATTACTTACAACGTGTTTCAGGTTGATGTGTTCCAAACTTCCAGACGCAATATCTAGAAATGTTAAATCCTCTCCTCTGATCGACAGAAATTCACTGTAAAACTTCAAAGGCTTTGATAAGTTCTCTTTTGATTTATTCTGAAATTACATCATTTATACATATAAAAACACATATAAATCATTTAATCAGGAACCAAACTACCCTTCCATTGAATTTCAAAATTAAAAATTAGCATGTAAAATAATTATGTTATGTTATAACCTGAGAAAATATGGTCATTAAAATGCAAAAAAACTGTTCAAATACATTGTACATGCATATTTCAAAGATAAGGGATGCATGCAGATTTTCAGTATCAGAAGCAAGGAGATTTATTAATGTAGTATAAGTTATATAAGAATAAGTAACTAAATATTGCAAATACATGTAGAAACAAGACACTTTCATTATACAGAGCAACCTCTCCAGAGCAGCCCTCTCTTGAGCAACAACCTCTCTTCAACAACAACAGTGTCATTTTTCAAAGAGTATGAATTTACTACACTTCCTTAAAGCATCAACCTCTCAACAACAGTGAAAATGTGGTATTCCCAAAGGGTGTTGTTCTGCAGGGAATGTACTGTAATCTTTTTTACCTCAATTTGTTTATAAAGTTTTATTCTAGCAGATTCCGTAGTTTCAACCATCAACACAAGATCAGATCTTTCAACAGGAACTTGTGGACCACGAACATCTTTGCTTATTAGTAACCTGAATGAACAATAAACTCTACAAAACATCAAACTCAAATTAACCTATCTAAAATCATCTATGTTTACTCTGTACTTCCATACATCTTGGCTATAAATATTGTGCCAGAATGTTTTATACTGCATTGATAATATACAAGTTACACTGGTTGTGAAAACAGTTTATAGTAACATTTAACAAAATTAATGCTGTACAGATTAATTTCTTCTATCAGTAACATAAATAATATCTACTAAAATCACAATGCTGAAACAACTGCACCATCATACAATTGATTCAAAATTCGTTGTTGACATAGCAAGACTATCTGGTAATGCAATTGCTATGGAATGCTTATAACTTTTCCCTAGTGTATAAGTAAAAGTTAATGACACACATAATATAATGTAGGACAAAATAACAACTCACCTGCATTTATCAGCTAACCATTGTAAATTGTTTTCAACCTCAAATAATGTCTCAGTTCTAGATGACAGAGATTCACTAAATAACAAAAGCTGAAAACAGGAGAGTTTCAATCGTGATACAATTAAATGCAACATGCTTGCTAATAAACTTTGAATTATGAAACCTTTAGAAGAATTTGACATTTTTAGACAAAAATGCAATTTTTTATTGAAATATCCTCACAAAATCATGATAAGTCTTTCTGAAACTTTGATAGACACACAATTGCAAGCAGATTCATTATTATCAATTTTGCTGTTAAATCCGCCGTAATTGCATAATCATATATTTAACATATGTTTTAAAATTATAATGTAGAGTATAAATAGGGTGAAGGGATGAAAACAAAATAAGCCTATATGTATCTTTATTTGCAGAATGACTAGTTTTGCTTTCCACTGTCAGTACATGTACACTTCCAAGGACATATAAACTATGGATTAGAAACTGACTGATATCGTCAGAACCCACAATCCTTAAATATGTGCTCAGTAAGTATCGTGAATTTCCTTTCCTTTATCGATTGGCAAAAGTTGGCAATCTCAAAGACGGAAGAAATGTCAGGCTTCGTGAAAAAATACATACATACAAACAACAGAGTAAACACAAAAAATATAAAAAATAACCAGAAATATATAGGTTTTGTAAATACTATAGGAAGTTTCCAATCCATGGTTTATATGTCCGTGACACTACTGATTTCTTCGTCCATAAACAAAAACCTATTTCATAGTAGTATTAGCAGTAAAAGTTTAAAAATCTAAATATATTCGATAGATTGTATTAATTTTGTCATGCATATAACAACTTACCTGTCTTTCCAACTGTATAATCTGTGATTTAAGGAGTGTAACACGTCTCTCATCAAACTTTTCATGAGCATTCTCGTGTACCAGCTGATTGTACATAGATCTAAAATATACATAGCCATTATTTTAGAATTCCATCCATGCAACAGTCCATGATGAAATTATGTTCACATTTATTCATAACATCTTACAACATGTGCATGTTGAATTGTATATATAGAAAATATCAGGAATGTATTTTGAGACTAGTGAAACCTAAACATAGATGTACAAAACAGATGATTGTAACATAAGAATAAGCATGCACACCTTCTCACATGTATGACTATCCATGCTTCATATATTAATGCAATATTAATACACATGAATATATGTATATTTTCTGCAGCTATTTAATTTCATGCAACTGTGGAAACAACTGACTTAAATAGTGCTATTAATGTTCTCTCAGTATACATTACATTGATGTAATCACTAACTTCTAAGCTGACTTACCTGATATCCACAAGATCTGACTTTAACTTTGCATTTTCTTGCTTCAGAAGCTGAAATATGTATTACCGGTATGTTCTTTAATACAATGGCTCAACCAAATAGTAGAACATTTATTTATAGCAAATACTGAAGCCTAAATATTATAATTTATTACAAAAATGTATTACTATTAGCACCTAATACAAACATATTATTATGTATACAGGTTTTATACAAATGCCAAAAATGAAAAAAAAGTATTTACATTAAAAGGATTTTTTACAAAGTTTAGAATGTTTAACAATATGATATATAAGTACATCCAGGGCTAGTAGATACACTGGTATATCATATAAATCATAATAAATGAAAAATTTAATGGTCCTGAAGAAAATATGTTGCAATTACAAATGACCAGCATCCTCCACAGTTCCCCAGTGGACCCTTGTCTTGAACTACACGAAATTACCTTATGTTCACGCTCCGTCTTTGTTACACTAGAGCTTTTATTTTCTGCAATGTCAATTGGATCTAGATGTGTTTGCTGTGACATGGCACCAGACAGTGTAAGACGTGCACCAGTTCTTCTCATAACTACCGTGTATCATTAGCCAATCGTAAGCATTGCTAAACTAAAATTGGAGAAATAAAGCTGAATAATAGAATAGCGTTCTATTTGTGAACAAAAGCATAGTATTTTAAACGCTCATTTATTGGAATACTCAAAGAAGCGGTCCGAGTACGAAACTATTTGGGACGAATCGTCGGATCATTGATCCATCAAAAAATGTCATGTAGACTGCAGAGATAATAATTCCATTCTAATCGAAGTTTAAGTATAACTAATAGTTTTGTTCTATGAACGACATACCTGACAAAAACCTTTATTAACACCAACAATTGAAGAAGAGCAACGGTAAACATTTATAAGGGGAGATAATCTTTACGACGCATTCTAAGATACTACTAATGACCTCGGTGGTCGTACCAATAGTCACATTTCTCGTAATAATTACTTCCCCTTACTGTTGATTGAAATGATTCGAGTCACGCTGTACTCGAACCGAGTTTTATTTACTGCGCAAATATTGCCGCGGAATTACTCATTCGTTATACATTTGTATATATATATTTATATGCATTTTCTTCTAAGTATCAACATATGATAAATTTTATGAATATAATTTACAATTATGGAACGCCAAATCTACATAAAACTAAAATATTTGCGGAGCTCTTCAAATAATTAAAGACTTCTTCATATGAATTGAAGAATACGTGAATTTCCAACATCTTAATCTTTTTATGCAAATATTTCGTATGCTGATGTTTCCCTGGCATCTGTGTGGGGAGGTAGTGTTTTATGAATGTGGCGTTCTCTGTTACAACTTAATTAACCCCAGTTTAATCAATTTTAATCACGCGTACATATATATTGTGTATTCAAAATTATTGGAAACAAAATTGTATTTTCAGTTTTTTTCAAATACATTGCTAATTAATTTAAATCAAACAGGGAAGCATGAATATCACATTTAATTCGCATTTTAAAAACACCATTAAAATATTTATATTTTGTAGTTTATGCACATATGTGAATAAATATTGTACTTTAAATATAAATACTTTAAATATGTATCTAAAAATGGGATATTTTATGAAATTACAGTTTTTCGTGTGGTTTTCAGTTAAAGATATAAGGATCAATAAGGATCAATAATAACAATTTTAAATCAAACAGGGAAGCATGAAGATAATAATCAATCATAAAATAATTTATATTTTTTTGAAAAAGGAAACATTGAAGTTTGTGCTCATATGTGAATAAATTATGTGAATTAAATAACAAAAACATTATGATAATTTAAAAAACTGTTTACTCTATATTTCAATAGCCACAAATTGAGCGAACTGACAAATCGATACTGCCGATAGCGTATTTTCAAGGGAGACAATTTCATCAATAAGCCAGCGATTTGCTTGGGATTTCTGGCAATGCAGTACATATTTAATTAATTTATTGCTTAAAATCAAAAACGTTAAGGAGCTCGATGAATTTAAGAAACTTATCGTTATATATATTAATCTCTTTGAGACAACTTGTATCTAATGCACACACTGTGAGTATTCGTTATTGTACATGAATTTCGAATTTAAGTACATGGTCCCTGGTAAACACATGCAGATACAGTGTTAGTGAACGAAATGTTATGTAGCAATATGAGCAGTACTAATTAAATGCACATATTAACGGTTTCGACACTGAAAAATATAAATATCGAGTTAAACAAAGAGTTGCGCTAACACTTTATGCTGTTTTTAATGTGTCCGTCTGACATGTTTTCTAGTTCAATTTTATAAAATTAAGTATCAAATTTTCCATAATTATACAATTAAATATAGTTAATATAACCCCAAACAGTGAATCAATTGTTAAACCTGTATCAGTACTTAATATTAACTCGCTAAAAACGATAAAAATGGGGGAGGCATGTAGGTCCTATTGAAACTGTTGATCGATATATAAAAATACCGGCAGGCTCAAATGTAAAAATGATATATGTTATATTGACTGTTTTGATTGCAATAAGTGAGGGTAATAAAGTTCACCTGTTGATTAAATGGACATAATATGCCTAAAGAATATGCAAAATTTTCCATTTTGAATGCAATTTATGGGTATATTTGAGTTAATTTTTGATTATATTGAACTAAAAGTCATATGTTATATGTCATATTCACTGTTTTGAATGCAATTAGTGAGGAAAATAGAGTTCACCTGTTGACTGACTATATGGACCTAATATACCTAAAGAATATGCCAAATTTCCTATTTTGAATACAGTTTATGGGTTTATTTGATTTCAATTGTGAATATATTGATATATTGGTATATTTGAGTTCATTTTTGAATATATTGAACTAAAAGTCATATGTTACATAATAATTCACTTTTTTGAATGTAATTAGTGAGGAAAATAGAGTTCTCTTGTTGTCTGACTATATGGACTTAATATACCTAAAGAATATGCCAAATTTCCTATTTTGAATACAGTTTATGGGTATATTTGAGTTCATTTGTGAATATATTGACCTAAGATTCATATATAATATGACTTATTCACTGTTTTGAATGCAATTAGTGCGGAAAATAGAGTTCACCTGTTGATTATATTGACCTAATATACCAAATGAATGTGCACAATTTCCCAACTTCAATGCAATTGATGGGTATATTTGAGTTTATTTGTGAATATATTGACCTAACATTCATATATAATGTGATATATTTACTATTTTGAATGCAATTAGTGAGGAAAATGCAGTTCACCTGTTGATTATATTGACCTTATATACCTATAGAATAAGCACAATTTCCCACGTTGAATGCAATTTATGGGTATATTTGAGTTCATGTTTGAATATATGGACGTTAAATACATCTCAGATGTGTTAATCTTTCTATTTTGAATGCAATTAGTGAGGAAAATAGAGTTCACCTATTGATTATTATTGATTTATAAGCAATATAATATTTATATAAAAGTACGTTAATATGTACCACATGTGTAAATGCATAAGTGATGATGTAAATGTCTCTATAAACGTATGTTAATATGTACCACATGGGTCTATGCTCTTCTGGTTGTTTGAAAATAAAACTTATCTCATAAAACATATCGTACTTATGTACAGCATCAATGTATCCCTCTCGTGGGGGTACACTTTTATCTAGTTTTATACTGTCTGTACCATTGCATTACTTTAGACTCATTGACATAATTCTTTGTATTAGTCTGTCATCATTCTAATATCTAGACTTGTAATATAGTCCACATGTACGTAAACATCAAGGCCCGGGATTATAACGGATACTTAAGTTTCAGGTTTTTTGCCGAGTAACAAAGAAAAGTAAACGTATCCCATTGATACTTTTGCAATGTTTGAGTTTTGAGACAGGAATTCAGTTTTTGCGATCACATTTTGGTTTCACATTTATTTAAGAATTTAAAGCTGGGTAGGTTTCAATTAGTTAGAATAAAAATGCTTATTTATCTTTCTAATGCTTTTTCCCTCTATGTCTCCAACTGTAGGCATATCTAACGACTACAGTTTCAACATCGGAGAGATATATGACATACTTGAAATACAAGTATTTTAATAAGTGTGCGTTTTGACATTTTTGACACCTGGAATCTCAATGACCGTGCTAGCAAACTTTGAGTGGGAAAACATCTTGAAGTTGCATTTGTATCTGCGCGTGGTGGACGGAGCTCCGAAAAAACACGCCGTATGTTAAACATTTAACCGGTTCTCACTCGTTGGAAATAAAGAACATACCCTCACTCGTTGGAAATAAATACTTTGACCATATTAGCCGGTCGTCTCACGGTATTTGCGGGGCCGAATTGTCGGTCCCAGTTATTGTAAAACAAGGCGAAGTGTATAATAGAACATACCTCTAGTTCAGTTTGAATACTTTGAGGTACTGTGAATATAAATTCGTTACATTTTTAATTAGACAGCAACACCATGATTCAAGTATTAAATGATTCTGTATAGAATATTGAATAACAGTATCTCATTCGAAATATTGCTCGAAATATGTTCTGGTCCCCAAATATACAACCTGACATATCAGTTAAATTCATATATATTATGTTATATTTACTGTTCGAATGAAATTAGTGCGGAAAATAGAGTTCTCCTGTTGACTATATGGACCTAATACACCTATAGAATATGCACAATTTTCCACTTTCAATACAATTTTTGTGTATATTTGAGTTCATTTGTGAATATATTGGTCAAAAATTATTTGAGATTAAAAATACGCAGTTATGGGGGTAGGCTAAAAATACAAACTTCCATAGACAGGTGATATAGACAAAATAAAAGGGAGGTGACACACAGGGAGG
This sequence comes from Mactromeris polynyma, assembly GCA_032209605.1. NCBI lineage: Eukaryota > Metazoa > Mollusca > Bivalvia > Venerida > Mactridae > Mactromeris > Mactromeris polynyma. The sequence goes on along the minus strand of JASFXZ010000001.1, from coordinate 33,304,378 downwards.
GACACAAAACAATACCAAACATACCAGGAGGTACGCATAGGGAGGTAGAAATCGAACAATACAAATTTAAAACACTAAGTACAAACTTGTATAAGGGAAATAGGACAAGCTATATAAACAAGTAAAAAATACGCCACGAGAGAATAACAGTTAATTTAGATAAACTGAAAGAAAAAATGTGAAGATCATTCCTTTCTATTTTTACTACCAGCTTCTGTTTTTATTATGACGTCATTTCATGTCTGTAGTCATTACGTCACTTAAACACCAGCGACAAATGCCCATCTTGGTGACTGTTTCAAAAGAAAATGTGTGCTTCTTTAGTATATATGTTTATTTGCTTCGTATGCTTCGTATGCTTCTTACACTGAATTAAATTCTGGCACTTTTTGTCTAGTTACTTAATTAGTTTTTACCTATAACCGTTAATTTAAAACATAACCAAGAATTACTAGACATTGCTGCAGACCACTCACTTAGCTAGTTAGTTGACAAACCAACTAGAAATAACAAAATCTTAGACCTGCTCTTTACAAATTCTCCATCTATAATTGATAATATTGAAACAATGCCTCCCATTGGTGAAGCTGATCCTGATATTGTTTTATCAACATGTAATATCTCCCTTCGTAGATATAAACCCAAGCCTAGACAACTTTTAAAATACTCAAACGCAAACTGGGTCGCAGCGTCAGTTAGATACGGGTCCACACTCTTAGAATAAAGTAGTACGATCAATCATAGTTAGAACACTTCTGTAGTTCTTATTATTATCTCCACATCTTAGAGACATAGTAACATAACAACTTATTTCTGTTTTTTAAAATAAAAAATCGACTTCTTTCGGTTGAGAAATGCGTCAATATCAAAGTAACGATTCAGAATGGAGAAGAAAAAATTCACGCCGAATTAGGTTCGAAGATCGATATTTTTTAACTATATATATAGAATTACTCCTTGATATATGTTTAGGGTTTTAATGGAAAGATGAATATAATTTCTGCACATACACCATATCGACGGGATTTTATACGTAAAAAGCTAAAATCTAAGTACTACTTGATCAGACGACAGCGATACAATTTGTAACCGGAAGTCATATTCGTTGCACCCAAACCGTTTCCAGGATTTCCAATATCTATTTATAGAAATTACGTCAACTTCCGGAACACGTCAATTGCGTTGTGTCAGAGCTTGCAAAACCATAATATCATCAAAACACCCAACAAAAGCGAAATTTTGGTAGTCACATAGGTATTTTTTTATTTTACCAAATATTCATTTCTTTTATACTTATTCCTTTTGTGTAGACATGAAGCTCTCTTTGTTGTTTAATTTTGTTTATGTCAGTCACATGACAACTGATCCTTCCTGATCAAATTGAAGGTGTTATTATCGTTGATGTTAATTCGAACACTCTGTTTTCAGTGACGTGGTCGATTCTGATGTCATTAGTTCCAACACATAGTACCTGAGACACTGACCTACTGTGTCAAAATGGCGAGTCAATCAGCTGTTCTAGATTTGTTATTTGATCAATCTGAAGGGATTCTGGCAGGAGAGTTGCCTGAGATTCAAACCTTGGACTTTGTAAGACATTACATGCTTTTTCTATGCTGAATAGCTTTTGTGTTGACATTGAGATTGCTAAACACTGATGTTGACTTCTGGAAATTTCCATTTCTATACTTGCCAATGATGATCAATAGCCACAAGCACTTGTGTATACCACAGCTGGTACAAACTATGATACATGATTTAGTCATTCATGTTCTTGCATCATTATTATTTGGTGGATTGTGAATAGACTGTCAGATGGTTGATAGACTTCAGTTGGTGCTGTTCATTTAATTTAAACATGGACATTACAAGCATGTTCTCATATTTAGGGGATGATGATTACTTTGAAAAGACTATTGACTATGAGTATGATTGGAACTTAAAAGTAATATCACAATTTTCTGCAACTTTAGTTTCTGCTGATTAGTTTGACTTTAAAAATAAAATATGCTGATCAATCATGATTGCTGAAAAGTATACATATGTTTATAAGTTGGGTTAGCTAACATACATGTATTTATAACTTGATGTCTATAGGCATTTAAATCATCGTTTGTGATTATAATTGAATAATAATATTATTTTTAAAATGCAGAAAAAACTATTTGAAATACTTAATCTAATTGTAATACATTAACATTCTTTAATATAATACCACTCGCCCGATGCCTAGGACAGGTGAAATTGATTTGGACAAGCAAAAAATAAACGATGTTCGTGTTAAATTTTTAATAAAGCAATTCAATTTTACCATGGATATCAGACAAGCATTTTAAAATATTTAATTAAGTTGGACACTTATTTTTGCTTACATAAATCATGTTACATGTTGTCAATTTCGGATATTGTTTAGGTACAATGTAAATGTGACATAAATATTTTTTTTATAAATGTTATATTCTTCAATTTCTTTCTTTGCAGTCTAATCTTGGTTTAGTTGGTGAATATGATGACCTCTTCAACAATGATCTACTTGACAGCCTTGAAAACTCCAAAGCAACATCCAAAAATCCAACATTCACAGATCATGATTATGTCATGCAACCACTGAGATCCCCTGCTGCCAGCAGTGATAGCGGTGTATCTATTGACTCTGGTGGAAACTCACCACGAAATACAGAAATTGACTTATTAAACATGTGCACTGATATTGGAAGTATGTCTGGTTCACCACAGAGTGACTTACAATTCAACGATGAATTAAGCCCTGTGAATTATAGGGACCAGCTGTCATGCAGCCCTGATACTACTGGAGTTTCTGATATGGAAAATTTTGAACTAGGAAACTTTGACTTCAGTGATATTCAGAATGTGGATTTTGATACAATAGATCCTAGTGGTATAATAGGCGAAAGTGGAAATGCAATGGATGAAGATATCTCAATTGACTTAGGTACAAAAGGGTTTTCTTTATTCTGATGTTTATCTACTTAATTTTCATTCTAATCAGTTCTGTTACAAAAATGTCTGTGAATTTTTTTTCTTAGCAAGAACATTTTTTGAGGTACTGTAGATAGAATGGTTATTTAATTATATCTGTTTTTGTATGTGAATTTTCTGTTCAAAGATAGCGTTAAATGAGTGCTTATGATTATAAAAGTTAATTAAACAAATCAGATTCAGAATTTTGTTACAAAATGCAGATTGTACAAGTGTACATGAAAGTCAATATAAGTGCATGTGTTAGTCTGTTAGAGCAGAGATATCTTAGAAATACATCTAAGTGTACTATGTTATGCTTATGGAATGTATATTATATATTTAGGTAATCATTCAGACCTCATAACGTTTGACACAACAACTAACACAGCTGTCAGCTCTGACGGTATGGAAACCAAGACTATAAAAATAATCAAAGTTACCCCCACGTCTGACACATTACCTTTCACAATGAAAGATGTATCAACAGAAGCACAAACCTCAGGCAACTTTGAGTTAAGACTTACAGATGAAGAGAAGGATCTATTAGCTAGAGAAGGTGTTAGTTTACCCTCCGATATGCCTCTCACCAAGGAGGAAGAGAGAGCATTAAAAGCTGTCAGAAGAAAAATAAGAAATAAGGTAAGAGTTTGCAGAAGTTGTATTGTCTGGACGTGTTGCTATTATAATGTGTGAGACATGTCGTATTAGACTAGGGGTATAGTGCTAAACTCAAGAAAATGAGTGTAAATCCTGTATGGGTGAGATTGGTCCCACAGTCTCGACAAATCTCTGAATTTGGCGCTAGTACTGATTCGTTGCCGAGGAAGCAGGCAGCCGTCATAATTGATTATTATAAGTTGTTGTAATGTGTTGAAAAATCAATGTAAAATAAATAAGTACAATTAAATTTTCACATCTGTACCATGATGAAATGAAAAGTAACAAAAGTACTAAAAAAGTACTTGTGACATTTTTTAATATTTGGAAGCGCGTTTTGTATTTCGACTGATTTTTTGCTTTTGTCAGTGGAGTTAAATATTTTGCAATGTGATTTATCTGTTTTGTTACATGTTCAGGTGTCGGCCAAGGAGAGTCGTAAAAGGAAAATGGACTATGTTGATGGATTGGAAAAGAGAGTGAAAAAATGTACACAAGAAAATCAATCACTTAACAAGAAAGTTGAAATCTTGGAGAAACAAAATGTGTAAGTTCAGTTATTTTGGTTGCTAAGAAAATGTAACCTTTAAGTGCATATATATATTTAATTCTTTACTGTAACTTGTAAGGCGACACATTGCTTAATCTATACAATGTTGGGCAACCCGAGTATGTCATGATGTGATTAAGTAGCTTATGAATTTGTTCTTCCTTGATGTTTACCAGAATTTAACATTTAACAATACATATACATCTGCTGTTTTTACACCTTTAGTGCCTTATAAGGAAGAGTATTAAGCCAAGATATTACTGCAGTCATAGGCATTATGGCCCGCATATCTTTCATTATTACTTTTGTTTTCAATAATGATGGTGGAATTAAGCATGTTTTGATTTACTGTTTTTCAGAACCGTGATGAACCAGTTAAAGAAGCTACAATCAATGCTCAGTCTGAAATCAACAAGGACTGCTCAGGCATCTACTTGTGTTATGGTAAGTTGCATTCTTACGCATATACTGTATTTATCATCCTACTAGTAGTTAATTAAACTGACTGCAACAATGACTTCTGAGGTTTTAGTCGTTTCCAAAACTGACTGAACTGTTGTATAAAATTTCAGCAACATGATTTATAATTTTTGAAAATGAATTATGGATGAAGATGCTTTTAAGATTGTTATTGTTCATTTTTGTGAACTTTATTGTATATTGCCTTTACATTGTTTATGTCTATAACTGTATGTTGCTTTTTCAGGTCCTTCTGCTGTCGTTTGCATTTTTAATTGTACCAAACTTCAACCCATTCCGAGACCAGGACTCTATGGAAGACATTCAATCAGTTCCAATTCCTGGAAAGTCTCGAAATTTACTTCACAAGTCAGCAGAAGACATGCTACCAACAGACGATGACCCATACGGTATCACCACACGCTCGCCACTATTCTGGGAGCAACCCCAATCACCTGTTGCACCAGAAATTGTGAAGGAGGCTGAAATTCAGGATCTGGAGCTAGATGGTATTGAATCTCAGGTTAATAAACATGATAAAAACTCAGTGCAGGAGAAAAGGGACAATGTTGTGTATGTGCAAATCGAGAAAGGAGTAGTGCCACCTGACATTGAATCCAACGTCACATACGTGTCAAGTGAAGCAGAGTATAAGACTGCAAGTGATCAACAAGCTACGGCTCAGGAAACAGATAATACAAAAGACAGGAAACGTGACCTGTAAAATCTTTCTTTTCATTAAAGATAATTTGATTCAGTAAAACAGAACAAATATACGAGAAATGCATGATTTTTAATTGGTAGCAGTGAAATTCAAATGATTTGCATAATATTTAAGAATTTAGAAGTGATGAATTTTTTGTGTGTGTTACTGTAATTTTAAGAATAAAGAAATGTTATTCATTAACTGAAATCTGGAATTGTTCCAACGACGATGGACTGACATTTTAACGAGTATTTTGAATATATTTTCCTTTGATCCATGTGGATCTTGTCTACATACAAAGTGCAGTACTTCATGTATGCTGTTTTTTTACAGCTATATATTGTATCATTGTGTATGTTAGTTACACTGCTAACTTGTACAGAGCTCCTTATAACTTGTATTTCTTGCACTCTCATTGCATTTGGAATGAACTCTGACCTATTGCATGCATGGATAATTTTTTATTTGATATGTTCAAGATAATTACTACTCATATTTCAATTTCTTATTCATCTAAATACATATTTTTTTACTTTATTGTATAAATTTAAGGATTCATAGAATATGATTTGTGTTGTGCATACTAAATAGAATTATTGATGGATGAATGAATTAAGCCAATGCCATCATTACTTAAAATTTGATAACTTTCACATGTATGTCATTTAAAAAAAAATCATGTCATAACCCCCGATATATCATATAATAACATGCTATGTACTTGCCTTGGAGCAGGTATGTTTCAAGTCTGTTGTGCAATTAATTGTTGATTGAATTAGTAACACATAACATAAAAATAACTATTGACTCGAGATACTCTCATCTTATGATATTGCACAATTTTGTAGATCAAAATTCATATTTCATTATATCGTCATTATATGATCACTCAGTGTATAACCGTTTACAAGCAAGTATAGTATTTTCATAGTAACATTTTCTTTTCTAATGTCTATGATTACATATACTTTGTTATGTTTGTGTCTGTAAAATACAAAAAATCTTGATAATTGCAGTTTGTTTGTTTTGAATTTTATATTATTTCTCGCATCTGCTGGTGGTGTTGCATTACTAGATTGTCATGAAATGTGTACAGTACATTGCCTACAGCCCTTTTTTATGGAAAATTAGGGGCCATATTGGGCCTTATTCCCCAAAGAAAAAGTATTTTCTCCTACTTAAAAAGACAATTCCCCTTCAGTAAATTTATTTAAAATTAGGACTTATAAACACCCAATTTTGGTGATTCATGATGCAAATTTCCCCTATCAAAACTTTAAAGTACCCGCCATACTTCCCTAAAAACTGAAAAAAAGGGCTGGCCTGTGTTGGCACTTACTGCATGAAATCCTGGTTAACAAAGGAAATACATGATTAAGCACTGGGCCTACCTCAGTTTTCAGCTAGATAATGAACTATTACAACAAACTGCTGCATATTATTTAATGACATTGACATTTTAAAGGCATACACAATTACTACTACATTAGCTTCAAACATCGGAGAAATTCTATACAAACCTATATATTCATAAAAATGAAATATTTGCTTGCAACAAAAGAAATCAAATCATGAAAGTTTTTAGAAAATCCACTGTTTAATATTTGTGATGATGAACAGCAGCAACTGATCTTGAATGAGGCATTTTTGTTGAATATAAAACCAACTGAAAATTGTCTCAACTACAATTGTCACACAGTATTCTTAATGTTCCAAATAGTTAGATTTTGCTCATTACACACTGCAAGGCAAATCATGCCAAGCATTTGCCTCATTATTCCCATTATGTGTAAGTCCAAAAAATGCTATGTCTAAATGACAATTTTACACTGCATCATGAAAGAAAATTACACAATTCTCATAATATGCAGTTTCTCAGTTGGGTTCAATCACAATCAAAATTGTTCTGTATGCCTTAAAGCATTCTTTTGCCGTATAGTTAATTTTCGAAGTCTTCTCCAATAACGAATATCATCTTTATCAAGTTCCTCTAATGGGACAGCTTGATTATTAGTTCGTAAATCCCATAACCAATCGGGATAATCTTCATCAGGTCCAAGCACTGGATCTTCACCTTCCTTGAGTATATTTCCACCACATAGACGAGTACAGAGAAGCGTTGGGTCCGTTTCAACTTGCAATTGTTTCTTCTTTGAGGGAGCACCAGCAGAGCCTGAAATATTTGGTTTTGTGGTTAGTTCAGTGATGTCTAGTAGTGTGCAAAAGTGACAACATACATCGGGCACAAGGGGCTCGATCATGTATCAGACTAGATACATCCATAGGACATGGGCTTTTAAGTATAATGCAAATACTAAGTTAGTTTGTAAAGGAAAAAGAAATTTGAAGCAATTTTCATAGGAAAACCAATTTTTAAGTACAAAAGGGCCACAACTCCTCCAAAAATTGGCAGATTGTCACTGAAATCAAACAGATGAATTTATTATCATATTCTTATGTGTCCAATATTAATTGAATCAACCCATCCTTCCAAGTTATTGAGATTATTTTTGTACAAAAGGCCCGTAACTCCTGAAAATAAATTGCGGACTGGAACCGAAATCAAACTTGACCTATATTTTATTATCCATTAGGTATGTGCCAAACGTGAATTGAATGTACCCTTCCTTACATGAGTCATTGATCGGAAACCAATTTTTGCACGGATGGACAGACAGGGGTAATACTTAATGCCCCTTTACCATTCTTTCAAATGGCGGGGGCAGAAAAATGGAGTAAGGACCCTTGAAGACAGTAAAAACACTGATATTAAATGGGTGAGGAAAACTATAATGTTACAAGAAGTACACTATTAATCAACAAACATTTACAAATTGTGTTCCATGTTTCAGGATAATGCAACTTTTAAGTGTGGAAGAATCATATACATGCATGCTTTGGTAAAGGGGAACACTGTTGAATTTCAGACAAAATAGTTAATGCTTCGTGTTGGTAATCAATACACCTTAATTAAGGACTGCTAGAACTTCTATTAGGGTAAATAATTGTATACTACATTTTGTATGCCTCCATTTTCATGACGCTAATTGTACTCATGGTTGTAATTTCTCCTTTAGATTATGTGCAATTCGGAAGTTCAACATTGGATTGCAAAATCATAATTCATGTAACTGCGTTAATTGGATTACCAGTATCAAATACATAATCGCAATATTCATTCCATCTATTGACAGTAATTTCTGTTTTCTCTCTAGTTATCATGGTTACAATTTCAATACTAATAGTGCTAGTTACTTAATTTATAGCTAGTTTAGTTTGCACAATTATATTAGGTTTTTATAAGCATCTAATCTATACATATATATCAATAACCAGACACTTAGGTAGCACTTCATTCGCTACAGCGGCGTACGCCGTTGTACCGGCGAACCACTCGTTTGAAACCGGCGATGTTACCCGGCGTGCTCCGAAATGCCCTGAACTGTGCCGTTCAAAGACGAGCGGCAAACGGTTATCCAATATTGCGGAAAATGTCTAGTCGGTAGGTTCTAGAGTTGTAATTGACCGGGAAAAATCATTTTAGGGTCGTTTTAGCATATTTCAATATCGTATAAATCAATACCCATTATTGTTGTTACTATTTATGCATTTCGTTTATATCTTATCGAAATACCGTATTAATGTCGACAAAGGATTCGCTCCCATTTCGTTTTGTACATGTATACTACTATTTCGTAGCCAGTCGGTGACAATATGCGTAAAAACTGATAAACTGATAAATAATAATAATTATGACCAATTAACAGACTGGGGCTTATTGCCAATCAGAGGTATATACCCCAATCATGGTTTTAGACACAACTTCTTCTCAAGAAGAATAGTTAATGCATGGAATGATCTTCCGGAATATGTCATTTACGTGGTAACCAGCTCCAGTGTGAATAGCTTCAAAAACAATGTTGACAAATATTTCAATAGTAAACATGGTGTTTCCGTGGCATTAGTCGATTAACTCCTTGGCCACACTATATTGGGTGTGGCAGCAGGTATAACAGGTATCATACCCCGATCAAGGTATTTTCAGAACAAAAGAATGTGTTATATGTTCTGCAATTGCAAATATCACATGTAAATACATGGTCAGGGTAACACAACACTACACTAGAGCCTTAGTCCTTTCAAAACATAGTTGACCCATACCCACCCAGCCTCCCAGTTGCTGCACAGAGGGATGCTGAGTGGGCGCAGCTACTGCGAAACTCAGTGGATCTGGGTTTACTGTCCTTGGAAAGAGGTAGGTCCCTCTCGCAGCGGGTATGCGCTTATGGATAATATTTTCACATGGTGAACATTTCACACATTCTTTTGTTCTTAAAATACCTCGATCGGTGTATTACATCCCAGCCTGATTAACATTTTGTAAAATATACAGCTATAAATTTAATGTTATGGTTATAAAATGTATATATCTGTTTACGCCGGTATTATGGTTATAAAATGTATATATCTGTTTACGCCGGTATCACTTGTTTCGCATTGAGCCGAGTCACATGACCGCCGTACGCCGAATACAAGACGTCGTCAGCCGGGTGGTGTCCAATGAAGTGCCACCATAGCCAAGCCATTTATAGGTCAGGCTACCTATAACGTAAACGGATGGCTAGACTCACTTGGCTAGACTCACTTAGAAGCACAGACTGTCATACTGATATTTAAGGTGAATGACTAACAAAATTAAGTCTACGCCAATATGAGATTATGAGTCTATCATGAGTCTATGACGCTCCTCTAGCGGATTGAATACGAAACGCAATGAAATATTTATACATGGATACCTTTTTTGGCAACAGGCTTGGTAGCATATGTGGTTGATTGTATGTGCCATGTTCTGAGTACCGAATACGTCAATGTATTCGGTGAAACAACGTTTCGCAAACATTTATGAAAAATTCGACATGCCATGACCGTGGATTAATTTACCTTGACACCGTTTTTAAAATGGCCGCTCACAACAACAAACAACAAATATATGCAAAATATCGAGTTTGACTTTATATATACGGGGCTTTTTAAGTACGCGATGTGTATTTGATATATATAAAATTCCTGTTTTATTTTGAACGTGACAATATGTCAATTTATGGTATTTATGAAGAAGCACATGCTGCGTTGTTATTGTCTTAGTGTTGCAATATTCGGTTATTTTATTTCGGATAGTCATATTGGTACATGTGCAATTTATACGAACACAGCACTTAAATACTCTGTTGTCATGACTTTCCTAAGTTGAAGTGTTGTGATCATACAAAACTGTTAATGTTAGTGCTTTCCATGTTTATAATATTTTGTTGTTGTTGTCATATTTGTGTTTTTGCTAAGAGTGTGGTTTTACCTATTTTAGTATTTATCAGTGCATACAAAGACCTAAATACCATTTAAATTGGTATTTAGGTCTTTGATGCATATAATTAAAGACTGTAATGGTATTTATTTATTGCGAGGAAGTATTAACACTGAAAAATCATAAAGAGAAGTCTTATTTATAGGACTATATGTAATCAATTACTTTCTTGGTAACCATGATTGGAGTAACCACTGAGTTGTAACTCCAGAAATTGGTCAAATTGCCATGTTCAAGTTATCAGTCTTTAACTTTGACTCTTAATTGTCACATGATTTTATATACCACTTCTTGTATACTCTATAGGCAGTTTTATTTGTTAGTGTGTTCAAACCTACTCCCAAGTTATTAGCCGCCCTAGCTGTACACTGAAAACAAATCATTTCGTTTTGGTCACTGCTACCTTCTAAAGTACTTAGGATGTAATATTCTAAAGATCTTACTGTTAATTTCTTTTCTTTTTAGACTGAGAAATGATGAAGCTAAAGCATTTACCTAGTCAGGGAAAACCTGAATTTCACCAGAATTGTAAATGTAGTATTGATGCTTTACACAGAATTGAAGGTCATGCAGGTTCCTATGTCCACTTTACACATGGTGTCAACTCTTGTGTATGTTGCATCTGGCCTGATCCAGACATACCTCAAGGCTCTATTAGTATTAACCATTTAGTGACTTGTATCAATCGCTCACCTCTTAATGAATATAAATTCAAAACTGCTGATTATTCCTCAGGACAGTTGGATGGACCAAATGGAGATGAAGAGAGCTTAGATTCGTGTCAAAATGTGATAAAGGTTTTAAAGACTGGGAATGCTTCTTCTGTATCTGTTGATGTTATTTTTCATGATGCAGGAAAAGTTGAGAAAGCCATTAATGCTTTGAAAAGTCTTGAAATTAAATGTAGGAACATTTTATTATATTTACATGTGATGGAAAACTTCGTAATCAATTGCCAAGCCTCAAAATTAAGTAAATTATGTGGTATCTCTCATATTATTGTCAGGAAAATTAATTCATCAAGATCTGTGGACAGCAGTACATGTTTCAAGATTCATGGACAAACTCAGGTTACTGTGAATACTGCACATAGTAAAGTATGGTTTGATCAAATGTGTTCCATAAGGAAATCTGTACGGAAACCTGGTGGTCTTGATAATGTTATTCACATGTTGCTAGACCTAGTTCGACTTCCATTTGAATATAAAGATAAATTCAAGCAGCTTGGAGCCGAGCCTCCTAAGGGTGTGTTGTTGTCAGGGCCTCCTGGGTGTGGTAAAACATCACTGGTGAGATACGTTTGTATCACAAATAATATATTACTTCGAAGTATCAATGGACCTGAAGTATTTGGTCCACGGCCTGGAGAAACTGAGAGTAACCTTAGAAAAACATTTAATGAGGCGCGACTCCTTGGTATGGAAGGGCCATGTATTTTGTTCATTGATGAAATTGATTCAGTTTGCCCTCGGACATCTAGCTCTGGCAAACTGCAGGAAGAGAGGGCCTCTGCTCAGTTTCTGAAACTGATGGATGAACTTGGCGAAAGTGACAATATTCTTGTTATTGGGGCTACAAACAGGCCTGATGGTGTACATCAAGATTTGAGACGACCTGGGAGGTTAGACAGAGAGGTAACATCATTTATGACTTACAGCTCTTCTCTGATTGTATTTGTTTCTATAATGATCGACACATATCATTTACTGAAAAGGGGTTTGAATTCAGATAGTTTACATTGATTATGAACCAAATTCTTACAACTTATATTAATCACTCTCAATAACTGCTTGCTGCATTATTTACCATCACCACTGCAAATAATTCTGACTGTAAATTGCACAAACAATTGGGTTTTGGTTGGGTTTGAACCAACAGCCTCTGGATTGCCACTCCTGCACTTTTTTCCTCACAAGCACTTTGCCTCCTCTGATGAAGATACTCAAACATCAATAATCATTTTTTTTAAGGTCGCAAATATTTGACAAATTTATCATTTATGTTTCTTACCTGTTTGCAAAGTAATGGAATATTTTATTGAAACTTGTTACCATAAGTCAAAATGTGTATTATTTCTTTAGATATCCGTATACATATTTATAAAATTCCAGATCATTATAATGCCACCGACAACTAAGCAAAGACTGGATATACTGCAAACACAAACATGTCAGCTTCCAGTTGCTGATGACGTAGATATACAGACACTATCAGAAGTTACTAATGGCTATGTTGGCGCCGACTTAGCATGTTTGTGCCAGGAAGCTTCCTATCTCGCAATGTCAGACTCAACTGCTTCAAATTTACCTTTGGTACAGTGTAAAACATTCAGTTTATACACACATGTGTATTTTTGTCTATGTGTGATGATAAAAATATACAAGCATATTAAGTTATCTTTTGTACTAAAAGCTATAAAGTGATAAATTCTCATGTTGAAATCATCCAAGTTTTAACTTACTTTTTTCCGCATCCTAGGTCTTTCTAGTGGTATTGTATTGTCAATTGTTGAGGTACAGTTTCTGTCAATTGTTGAAATTCAATAGCTGTCAATTGTTGAGGTACAGTTTCTGTCAATTGTTGAAATTCAATGGCCGTCAATTGTTGAGGTACCGGTACATTAGCTATCAATCGTTCAGAGTTTCTAACATACACAATGTACCTTTAACTGAAAAATCTAGTGCTCACAAACAAGGTTGTATTTTCAAGGCACAATTATCTTATCGTGTTTCAGTATGTTCAAGTTTCTTTTTTATACAGTTTTATGCTATTTAGTATAATTGTGTACAATACTTACCGGTACATTTCTTTAATGCCAAGGATTATATCTTGTTATTTAGATAAACCAGAGCCACTTCCTGTCAGCTTTCAAGAAGATTCGACCCTCATTACAGAAAGGTGCTGAAGGAGTTGTTGACCTTCGACCTGTCAGCTGGTCTGACATTGGAGGTCTGAATGATGTAAAACTACAAATACAGCAGGTTATTCAAATTTACTTTACTGTAAAACATCACTCTTATACTTAGTATACACTGATAAAAATGATTCCACTAGGAATTGTTAGAATTCACTCTGTTTCAATATTTTCGAATTTAAGAATTCGGACCTGAAACAACAGTCAACTGCATCCTATTTTATAATTGTGTGAACACATTTTTGTTTCTCTTCCTTGAAAAAGGCTTATAGCAGAAATATTGAAGCCTATTGAAGGTTTAATTGAAATATTTTAACTTAGTATATGTTTAATTTTGGAGTCATCAGAACAGGTGTTGCCATATAAGTGGTTAAGTTCACGACATGGAAATGTTTGTGAAGTTCATGCATTCAAGAATGTCGCAAAAATATCAGCCATCAGAATTATTTCACAGGAGTACATTTGTATACTTAAACAGTTAGAACACTCATTTTGGCGATTCACAAACATTTCTGTTCGCAAAACGTCTAAAATCACCAATTAGTGATATGTTGAACTCGCTAAAATGTCCACTTATGCAGTATGTGTGTACTGTGTTTGTTAAATATGCTTATATGCCAAGTTCTTCCATATACACCTAACATACAAAGACAAAATTATTTAATATGTAACGACTTGTATGTATGTTAATATAATCAATGAATGTCTGGTATAACAAATACATGTAGTTACACTTTACTTTTGCAAGCCATGTTGGATGATATCCAAGTTTTCTATTATTTCAATATTGGTGTACAAACGTTTTGCTACAAATATTTGCTATTTTTATCAGGTCTGTATAATAACAGTATTTCTATAAATACTCATTGTTTGATATCTTAGCTTTATACAGAAATGATTGAAAATTTGCAAATGGTTTTTAATTATTCAGTTTGTTCTCAAATATTTAAAATGTAATGTACGTTATCAAGATTTCAAATGAGACAGACAGGACATCTGTACTTGTAGTTACATAAATACATTTGTAATTATTGTATTGCATTTTCAATATTTTAACATCTTAATTAGAATACCATATTCTATTGGCAGGCTGTTGAATGGCCATTAAAGCATCCTGATGCATTTGCACGTATGGGATTGAAGCCACCACGTGGTGTTCTCTTGTACGGTCCTCCTGGCTGCTGTAAGACAACTCTAGTTCGAGCTGCTGCCACTGCGTGCTATTGTACCTTCTTGTCAATTAGTGGAGCACAGTTGTACTCTCCATATGTTGGAGATTCAGAGAGATTAATCTCTGGGGTAATAAAGTACTGTTTTTATTACTGTTTGTGTAAGTGTGCTGACGAAAAAATCTGATTCTGCAAAATGGTACTCTATGTTATGCTGCTGTTAAAACCAGGACTTCATATTAAAGATAAAGCAGCATTCTTCACTTGTTCCTTTTGTCAGAAACAGTGTTAACAGATGACTTCTCATTTGACTCGGTCTGTTTCCATGTAATGATTAAGTTTCAAGCTCATGACATTGATATGTGTATATATCTTTATTTGTGTAAATGTTTTTAACCAAACTACCTTAATGGCAACAATTGCTTTAAACCGTTAGTAAAGATTGGAGTTTGTTTTTAATCCTGAACTTCAATTTCTGTTTGTTAAAACATATTTCATTGCATATAAAATAATGCTAATTCTGATCTGACAGAGCGAGTTTAATTTGAATGAAATTTATTGACAATTTTTACGTCACGTTTTCTCGATGACGTCATCTGCGCCACTAGACCAAAAATTGCAATTGCAGCCTCATATAGTGAAATACAGCATTAATTTGAGAAGAAATGTTGGAACATTTTCAGGTATTTCAAAAAGCACGAGCTTGTGCTCCAACAGTTCTGTTCCTTGATGAACTAGATTCCATCGTCGGGAAGCGATCAGATGAAGGAGGAAGTCGTGGAGTTCAGGAACGTATATTATCTACACTGTTGAATGAAATGGATGGTATTGGAGTAAGACTAAGTGATGGGGCAACGTCTGTTAGTCAGAAGAAAATGCTTGAAGGTCAAACAGAGTCTGTAAGTAAATGGATTAGAATATGATAAGCGTATTAAAGGGAGAAAGGGAAACAAATCTGTATGCTTCTTTATTTATATACCAATCAACTAGTTTTGTTACAGCTCATTGAAATTCGGCTATTGAAGTGCATGAATACACAAATTTCATGAAGTGTGCTGGTGAAAATGTTGATAAGTGATGACTCTGTTTTGGCTGTACATTGATTCCGTATGTGTGTATTACTTTTTCATTAGTGAATAAGCTTACTCCATAAATCTTCATCAGCATGAGACAGAAAGTATTTTTGGGGTTTGATTTCATTGGGAGCCTAAGATATCAGAGCATCACTTCAAGTGTCAGTTTTGTATCTTGCTATATTTGGAAAATGATAGTACGGGTAATACTCAATATGATTTCAGTCAGATACATCCAGATGCTAACATACATGCGCTAGACAAGCATATATAATAGAATTGGGAATTAGGGTCCGATTTCAATGAAATTGCAGTAAAAAATAGTTTTCGAGGTGTCTTCAGTACAAACAAAATGTTCATGATAATGTTCTGCTAATTTTATCGAAGGTGCTAACAGCTGTGATTTAAGACATACATATTTCAGAAGGGAAAATCTGACACATCGTCTGTATGTAACAGATCTGTGCTTGTTGTGGCAGCTACAAATCGTCCAGATCTGATTGATGATGCTTTGATGAGACCTGGCAGGATTGACAGAATTGTTTATGTTCCACCACCAGACTTGCAGGTATTCATTAGATTGTTTTTAGGATTAAACTTATTTATTTCACATCTACTTTGAAACAAGTTCCCACGAATTATACTTTCTCTCTAGATGACTACTTCTTGGGTTACTAACCAATACTTGTGCCTATATCAGAGAATGTGACATTGGTAACTTGTGACAAGATTTCACCAGCTGCAGAACATTGGATCATTTTAATGGTCTGGACTACAGATTTGTTTGGCATATCATAGTTATGAAGTAATAGAAAATTCTGATTGCTGTAAATGTGTTTCTGAGATGTTTATTTATTATGATCTGCAGTAAGAAACCTAATTTATATACTCTTGGTATTTGGATGCATGTGTGATCAATGAAGTTTGCAGAATTTTCTTCAGATCAAATATTTTTAATTTTGTCTTAAAATGTGTACATTTTGTGCGCAGTACTGGTACCTGGAGAGGACTGGTACCTGTGGCTGACATATGGTAGAACAAAGTCTGGCAAGTGTATTTCTCCATATTTCTGAAATGAGTGTATACTCAAAGCAAAAGAACGTGACACTTTTTATATTTTGATATTCTGATAATCCAATGATGGACTAGTATCATGTGTGGTATCGTTTTTAGCTTATTCAAATACCCTTCAAACCAATGTGTTTATTTTATTGTTTTGAATTTCGTTAAACGTATACAAATAGCCAAAGGGATGTTTTCTTGCATAGATTAACTGTAATTTGTTGCAAAATGATAATAATGTTGCATTAATATCTGGTATGACCGCCATTCTGTCTAATAACTCTGTAGCAGAGGCGGTTTGATACCGACGTCTCATGTGCGTCAACTCAATGTAACGGTCCAGTCTGATGCCAGTCAGGCGTGGCCTGCCGGATCGGGGACGGTTGGCAACTGTACCCATTTGCATAAACCCGTCACGTAACTTGATTATAGTGTTTCTATGGCAGTAAAGTGCCTGTTAAACTGAAGCGACTGAGTCACCTCTGACCAGCATCATTCAGGCGTCAATACTCTAACCCGATAGTCGTGGCATATTCTGTTATAAATCGCAATATACATGTGTGAAAGAATGTAGTAAAAAAGTTTGGCCTCTTGTACTTGTGTATACATGTTCCATGTGGAAATCCTGCAATTTGGGCTATTACGTAATAACTACCCATAGTTTGACTGATTTTTGGTTGTTACTATAAACCATAACGACCGATATATGCATGTTTCAAATTTGACAACCTTGTAGAATTAAAATAATCAAAAAATCAAAGTGCACACTTTCTTTTGCTTTTGAGTATATTTTAGTGTGTTTACATGGTTGTGAAAACTGTTTTTTTTCTTGTACACTACTTGTTTGACTGATCAATTGTACTACATGAACATGTCGTTGTTTTAGTATACTACCTGATACTAATGAGTAGCATTTTTGTGTATCCACAGGCTAGGAAAGAGATTTTTACCCTTTATGCAGCAAAGTTGAAGTTACTGGATAGTAATATAGAAGATTTAGCATCCAGAACAGAATACTTTACAGGGGCAGACATAGAATCCTTGTGCAGAGAAGTATGTCCAATATAGTTGATGTAGCTTTAACTTATTATTTCAGACCGATCGTGATACAAGCTCCGATTGTGAAACAAGCTCTTACAACTTATATAATTCACTTGTGATGACTGCTTTCTTGTTTTCTAACCAGTACTTGCACCTTACTAAGCGATTGCGAAGTATGTGGCAGAGTCTTGCCCATGAAAGGGTTCGAACCCACGAGGTCTGGATCAAGAATTTGATGTTCTACCTCCACAAAATTATGCTGATCATATGTTTATTGTAATAGTGATGGCATCATTTTTGAAGTATTCCTTATGTCCAAATCTGGAAGAAATACATATACGGTGTATCCCATTGCTTCATACATCTACATGGAATTATTCTGAATGGCAATGACAATTACTTTAAGGCACCATGATCTCCAGATTTGCAGCCAACTGTCAGCAAAGGAATATTTTGTAAATACTGTACATAGGTTGTAAACCAACAATCCTGTCCTGGTGAGGTCACTAACTGGTCAGACCCGAACAGTACAGTCATCATTATGTTGTGTATACTCTAGTACATTGATATTTTATAAAGACAATACCCATTTCATTTTTCTACATGATCATTTCATATTTAGCATGTTTTTATTTAAGTTGCCTAGTTGCTAGGCAACAATATTTGGTAATCTGATAATGTGCAAAGTTTTAGACAATACTTCTTTAGTTATTCATAGACAAATGTATGGTTTGACCCAATACTGCAACAAGAATATAAGTGGAATTACACAGTAGTATGGACTAATTGTCATGTGACTTGTCAATGAGACTGCTTCTATTGCTGATGTTTCTTTTCAGGCAGCGTTGCATGCACTAACAGAGGACATACAGTCAGATACAGTTACGATGAAACATTTTCTCCAAGCTTTTGATTCTGTGACTCCAACTTTAAACAGTGATCTGTTACTGAAATATTCTAAAGTGAATTTCTAGTTATACACATATAAATGCTGTGAAAATAAATATGTGAAAATCATTTCATGAATTTGTTGATATTGATTTGTTAAGTGGAATGGAAGGGCTTTCATCTGTTAATGAGATCCAGGTTATGTACAGTTTCATTCTAATTAAGTGCACAAACACATCCTGTCCGTAGTTAAAGACAATTCAAGCTTACTAAATGTATCTAAAATGTACTGCTTTAGATGCACAATTATGGTACCTAATTTGTAACTAATAAGACTTGTAAACCATATTTTTTGTACATTTTATTCAGTAACTTGAAATTCAAAACAAATCCAAGGTCATTTGAAACGACTCAGTGGCAAAAACAACAATATGTAAACATGTCTGTACTGCGTAAATAAACTAAGAGAGAGAAAGCCTAAATATTGGTTAATCTTACTATGAAGTATAAGAACCTTGTGCAACAGCCTTGGAGGTGTTGCAAACACAAAGTATTGTTCGCTTAACAGTAAACTCGGACAGTACTATGGAAATCAAGAAACAAAACCCCATGTAAACAACTGCATATGATGGTTAATATTCCTATGAAGTTTCATGATTGTAGGTGCAATAGCCTTGTGACCACAAGATTGTGTCAACAGATAAACAGGCAGACAGATGCACAGACAAGCTCAAACCAGTATTTCCCCACACTTTTTGTGCAGGAAGTGAACGTACAGTATACTGCTTAATACAACCATCTGAATTCAAGTAAAACTATAACATTTGATATAAGTACAGTTTAAAGCACAACATGCTTCAATACAAATGTACAAGTCATGATAGACTATCATACATTAAGCCACAACTAATAAATCCCACACATTCTCTCATTGATGAGCTGATTCGTGCATGATGTTAGAACATAATGATTGAATATTATCACATCTTTATCTCAGTGATCAGCACCAACGATGTATATTGAAATATATTCATTAGACATCTAGCACATCGTTTTTTTCAAGCAACATCACAATAAGCTATCAAACTTCCTGTTGCCTATTTGCCTTCTTTTTCAGTCGTTTTTCTTTCATTTTTTCAGAAATACTCGTTTTAGTTCTATTTTTTGTATTGGGTGTGAAACTTTGTGTAACTTTAGGCATCACAAGTTTGTCTGCACCAAGTCCTTCAGATTTATTTTTCTGTTGCACTTCAGATGTGTTTAAGTTCTTTTGTTTATTTTCTCCACTTGTGCTGGCTTGAGCAAAGTCTTTTTGCTTCTGTTTCATCTTTTCCTCATTTTCACGTGTTCTTGCTCGATGCTTCCTAAACTTCTGTTTTATAAGTTTACGTCTTTTACGTTCTTCTTCTTCTGGGTCCTTAAGACAATAAGAGCAATGATATACTTGAGGTTTTACATTTTCACATGAATGAAATCTTCCAGTGATAATACCATTTTATCAAATCAAAATAGAATAATGGAAACTGTTCCAAGTAAGAAGTGAACAGCAATAAAAGTGTTCCCCTGAATAAACAAGGTAAATGCTTAAAAGTACAAGTTTAATAAACTACTGAAAGAATCATTAATTCTACATTTAACACGGATCTATGGATCATTGCAACACTAATCTAAAGAAACGAAATGACCATGCATTACTTCTTCAAGAGTTTCAAATGCCATTGCACCTGAGATGTCGGTCAGATATCTACTCTGACATGAAGCACTGTAACATGACTGAATTGATAACATAATTTACCTTTCCTTCTTGAATCATTTTTTTCCTCTTGTTTATCTCTTTTTGTTGTCCAAAATCTCTCTCATCCAATTTCTGTAAACAAACATGAAACTGGTTACTACAGCAACTCATATTATTTAACAGCTCAATGCAGATCACGGTGAAACATATTTTTCCTACCATGGTACAAATGATACTACATCAACCATCGTAAAACTTTCTGTTAAGGGACTTTCAAGTAATCAGTTACCTTATTCTTGTCCTTATACTGAAAATCTGTGCACTCCTGCATTTATTTCTCCAAGTGAGCAATATGGAGTGTAATCCTACTCAATCAGGCAACAGTTTAATCCAGAGATGAACTGACAACAATTATTGAATTGACAACAAAAACCTAATATTTAGATGCTTGGAAAAATTATATCTTACAATTTCAGCTTCTCTCCTGGCAACAGCAACTTCTGTCAAAATTTTCATTACTTCATTCTCATGAGTGAGATACTCTGCTAATTTAGCATCTGAAATGGAAAATATTCGAAATATTGACACAATCATGCTTGAATCCTAAATCATATATGCACACCTTATATTTGACTTTAATGCCATTCTTTCAAGAGTATTTCAATTATATATGGATGTCAGTTGACCTAATCAGTGTTCCTGGATATTAAGAAGTATAGCTAACATGTTCTTTGGCAAGCCAATGACAACTTCTTTACATGATTTAAAAAATCACACAAATATAAACACTTGGTAACACTGTAATAAAGTGTAGATCATCCTACAATTGAAGCTTATGCTGGGTGCAGGTAGCCAAGATGGTTTTCGCCTTCAGTCATGTAACAAGGGTATTGTGCGAAACTTTTACAACTCTGCCAGTCTTGGTAAGCAACAATAGTTTAGCCCCAAGCCCTGATTGTAGGAAATTTACATTTGATTATCAAGAGTGTGATTATCTAAATACTTCCGTTATGACATATTTATAAGGTAAACTTGCAAGGACACACATTAATAATATGTATGAACACCATCTAAGTAGTATTTAGGCTATACACCTAACCAAAGCAGCCAACAACTTTGGAAACCAAAATGTACATTCTGGTATGTAAAGATTAAACTGAATTATTTTTTTCCTGGCTGTAACTGGTTAAAACTATTTGGTAAAACAAAATGTTACATACTTGTCACAGCTTCTACATCATGTACAAGCTGAATATCAAACTGGGTCACCAAAGATATTGCTGTACCACCTCGACCTAGAACAAAGAGAAAAGCAAGAATATTCTACTTGATAGTCAAATGTTTTTCATATAATTAGGGTTTGGAGAGTAAACAACTGTTGTTGCTTACTAAGACTTGCAGAGTTGTAAAAGTTTTGCACCAAACCCGTGCTATGTGCTATATCTGCACCTAGCTTAAGCTTCAACTAGCAGGATGATCTACAATTGATTTTAAAAAAGCAGGATGCAGAAAGGGTAAGGATTTACATACTAACAGCTTTCTACAATAACTTTAGGAATTTCTAAACATAAGTTTATAATAAGCATTACACAAAATTGCTCATGTTTCATTGACTTATTGCTATCATACATATTTCTTAATAAGATACTTTATTACAGTACGAAATAGTAATGAAAAACAATGTGTACCTGCACGAGCTGTACGTCCCACTCTATGAATATAGTTCTTTGGTTTGTTTGGAATATTATGATTGATAATCAGGTCGACTGTTGGAATATCAAGACCTCTGAAAATGAGGAGTACTAATTTGTTAAATATAAAACAAAATTATTGCAAGACAACTTAAAGTTGGAGAATACATAGAGACATGTTCATAAAAATATAAACTGAAGATGATTTATAACACGCCATGGCAATATTACAACTAAAGAGATCTAATCCTTTCTGTGCTCTGAATGATCAATTAGGTATTTGTTTCTACCACTCAGAGCCAGAATATCTACCATTAACAGGTCACATGACTACAAATAGTCACAGTTCAGTGGCTGTGGAAGACTGCGAGATAGGGCAATAATCATTGTTCTATCTCTGTGAGTTATGAAAACAAATACTGAATGAGAAAACTTGTTTTATCAACAGAAATGTCAAAATTATAAATTAAACAAAAACCTTGAAGCCACATCAGTAGCAATGAGAATCTTCACTTGATTAGACTTGAATTTAGCCAGAGCTGCGAGTCTTTCTTTCTGTCTGATCATAGAATGAAGTATAACACAGTCAAATCCTAGTTCCTGACATATCATACCCAATATCTGTGTGTATCTGAAAACGAGAGAATACAGAGAGTAAGAATACATAATCGTTTGGACTGTTTGCAAAGGAACTGGTAAATAATTAAAGCCAGTGCATTAATACTTCATTGATTAATAATACCTACACACTAATATTCAGGTTACAAAAGCAAACAAATACTTAAATATTGATGCCCTAAGGCCAGGTCATTACTGTCAAGTAAGTTACAGTAAGAAACAGACTAATATGTACTGGGGCTTCACGTCACATAAACAGCCAGGACTTTCCCAGCCTTCGTGGTAGAACCACCAATCTCTCATTACACCAGCTAGATGGCTTCCTATCAAATTCTACATCTAGATTAATTGGTTTATTTCTATGATATGTGCACACAAAAAGACTAATTACCATAAATATCAAGTTTCAATACATCAACAAAATATATGGTTTAAGAATATATTAAACAGAAAGAAAGAAACAAGAGAACATACTTGCATGTGGATGTGAAGATCATGATGGATGATTTAGGATGTGCTTCACAATACATATCTAGAACATGCATCATATATGCATCTTTCACATCAGCTGACATCAATACATAATACTGCTTTAACTCTTCAACTGTGGCAACTCTGTAAAGTGTAGTTATGACATTTATAGTCAAATCTCATTACAATAATGTGAGAGTAAAAACCTTGAAGAGCATGATTAGTGATGACATGATTAGTGATGACATGATTAGTGATGACATGATTAGTGACGACATGATTAGTGACGACATGATTAGTGACAACATGATTAGTGATGACATGAATAGTGACGACATGATTAGTGACGACATGAATAGTGACGACATGATTAGTGACGACATGATTAGTGATGACATGAATAGTGACGACATGATTAGTGACAACATGAATAGTGATGACATGAATAGTGACGACATGATTAGTGACGACATGATTAGTGATGACATGAATAGTGACGACATGATTAGTGATGACATGATTAGTGACAACATGATTAGTGACGACATGATAAGTGAAGACATGATTAGTGATGACATGATAAGTGAAGACATGATTAGTGATGACATGACTTTGGTTACAAAGCCTCCTTACATCATTATACAAGTGTACAGAAATCATTTTACTTTTAAAAACTAGCAATTTGGCTTACACCGCGTTTTGGTAAGCAACTGACAACTCCCATCATTGTGTAAAGACTGAATGGCTTAAGAACTAACCACTGTTCAGTACAATAGGTAGAACTCACACATGAATTAATCTCAGGACCACTCAACTGACTGTGTTGTGCTTTACTAATTGAACTTACTAATTACCCTGTCTCGGAGTTATAGATAGATACTATTAGCAAGGACTGAACTAGCTAGAAAATACATTTTGTAAGCAAATTTAGTTGCAATTGTGAATTAGCAAGCTTGTCCATTGGTGAATAACAGCAAAAACAAAACATGCATGCATACCACCTGTAACAGCATTTTTGAGACAATGTTATAGATTTCATTTTACAAAACAAACAGTACTTAATGAAACTATGTGATTAATATTTTCTTACTCAGACGATTGTTGCCAGAAGAATGGTTTGTTCAAGGCAACTTCCTGCAGCTGTTTAAGAGTTTGTGTCATTGTAGCACTAAACAGTAATGTCTGTCGTTTCTTTGGCAACGCTTTAAAAATTGTCTCTAACTGTTCTCCATAATCATCTTCCATCAATCTGTCTGCTTCATCTAGAACCTACAAACAATTAAATAGCCACTATAAAGATGATCGAGGGCACCATTAAATAAAAATATGATTTTTTCTCTGAGCTAGTGAAGATTTTACAGACCACTAATTCAACAAATAAACAATTTTAGTGAGCAAAAGAGAATATAATCTGTTTTTACTGACATACCAGAAATCTAATTTTCTTCAAGCTAAATGTATCACAACTCTGTAAATGATCAGCAAGTCTCCCAGGTGTAGAAATAACAATATGTGGTTTCACTGACAGATCTAAGCCTTGTTCCATCATATCTGAAATAACAATAGGCAACAAATGTGACCACTGATTTTGATCAAACTTTGTAATAGTGAATGAGATGCAGCCTTCAACAAAACAATACAAAAAGAGACACAATGTATGTATGTATGTTTGAATGTATAAATTAAAGTCTATGAATTACATTATAACCTATCAATATTTAAGTTAAACAATCACTTGTACTTCATGTACAAAACATATCACTGCAGAGTTCCACAAATCTGTCAGGTAAAACATTTAGAAATGGAAAATAAACAAATCGTAAACACCGAATGGCAACAGCCATAAACTATTGTGTATATCACTATTATAATTATTTTGTCACATAGTCAAAGGCAACCAGGAATGAAGGATAACTCACCTAGACCACCAGTGATAACTGTCACTCTCACACCAATTGGCTTTCCGAGCACACTAAACTGTTCTGATATTTGAAATGCAAGCTCTCTAGTTGGCGTTAAAACAAGAGCAAAAATTCCATAAGGGTCTTCAGATAATTTTTGTAGAATAGGCAATGCAAATGCTGCTGTCTTCCCACTGCCTGTCTTCGCACAACCAATGCAATCTTCACCTAGAAAGAATAAGATCAATCTTGATGCAGTAATATGGGCAAACATTTAACACTCTACAGAGCATCAATGACTACACCTGCACAACATAATCTTGGCTAGTGTTCTCAATTGGCATTCAGATATTTTATCTGGTGACTCCTAAATTCAAAAAGTGCATTAAAATTCCAAGGATATGTTCTGCCAATGACACATAATCAACCTTATATGTATCACAGGGAAAGGTCAAATGTTAAATGAAGCATAGTAAGGATGTAACTCCAAAGCATAGGCAGTCATGTTGACTACTGTGGTTTTATTTCCACAAAATTTGAACCATTCTTAGTAACTTACATTGTGAAAAATGATCCATATTATATGAATACTGCATTAGTTTACAATTCTTACCAGCTTTACTGTCAGTGACCCTTATATATATGTATTGTAGCCCCACATTGTTGTACACTCCCTAATAGTTAGATTAATATAGAATTAACAACATTTATTATACTTAACGCAACAGCACAAGAACAACAATGTATCAGACAATGTAATAAAATATAAATGTAGCGATGTGGGGGTTAGACAACACCTTGGTTAGTTCTGTCAGTGTTGAGCGTGATCGTGGGTTTGATCCCTAAATTGGGCATACTTTTTCTGCTTAATTCACATAAATGGTGGTTAAAGGGTGTTATAGATGGTCAGGTCTGTATTTATACTGTATCAAATAAAGTCATGTTTGAGAAACAAGTCAAATATATCATGACATATCACTTTACTGATATATAAGAATAGTAAAGTAAGATTTAACAGATCCAAATTTGTGTATATATATCCCAGTGATGCTTCACAAACCTTGTTTTAACAACTAGAATGCTTGGTTGTAAATATGTCAGCCAATTATTATGATTAAAACAAGCATGAATGTGCACAACATAGGAAGTTGTGGACAATAATAGAAAACATAATAGGTATAAACTTCCGGCAACTACAGGTTCCCCAGCAATATATACTAAACTAGAATGCGTCCATAGGACACAGATGCCCCCACTTGCAGCCTTTGTCACAAAAGCAAATGCTTTTATTCTGCTCATAGTTGGTGAATGGATATCAAAATTACCAAGTGAACAACTGTACTGATTATGGTGATAACTTAAGTCAAGGGCCATAACTTTGCACTTACGGGGCGTAACCATACATGAAACCCCAGGTGCACAACTATACAGGTTGTAAAGTCTTATGACACTGGCTCATATATTTTTGGAGATATGAGTGACGCAAGATTGCATACTCTGTAGGCTATGTTTTAACTAAGTCAAGGGCCATAACTTTGCACTTACTGGACACCACCAAACATGAAACCCCAGGTGCAAAACTACACATGCTGGTGAACATTCCTGTAATGTTTTATGACTCTGGCTCATATTCTTTTGGAGATATGCGTGACACAAGATTTTGTGACGGACGGAAGGACGTACAGACGGACAACGGCAAATCTATATGCCCCCCCCTTTTCAGAGTGGAGGCATACAAAGTAGGAAAAACAAGGAATGAAAGTCACAGAAAACTAGGGAAAAATAGGAAATCAAAATTAGGAACTATTGAAAGGTAAAATGTTATCTTCCCAACTTTTTTGGTAATTGATTACCATACTCGAAGGCAGTTGGAACGTTTAGTTGACAAGTTATGAGATTCCGCAGTCACTTGTAGGTATCACTGAAGCATAGGCCAACCTTTTCAGTCATCAGTTGAGAAGGCTGGACCATGCACCAGTGATACCAGACCATGCTTTCAGGAATGGAGCTTGTTAACTAAACATCCTCTTGTCTTCTTCAGCAAGAAAATCTCCACAAGGGCCTTATCCAACATACAACTCTTCTGATGAAAAAGAAGGAATACTAGGAGCTTATTTGGAAAACTAGGAAAAAATAGGAGCACATTAAAAAACCAGGAAAACTAGGAGAACTTAGGAACGCTGGATCGGACAAGATAAGTAATTTTTATAATCAAACTCAAAGGGCGATTACTCCTGAGTGACTTGAGCGAAATGGCTGGTTATCAGACTTGTCCGAGATATTATGCCCATACACATTCTGACCAAATTTGCCAGGTGCGTTCAGTTACGGCTATCAGTGGAAAAGTTTTGTGTTGTGTCCCTTGCTCACCGTATCACATTGGCTGCACACGGGAACCAAATTGCAAAACGTTTCGAAACGATAGGGCTGATAACTGTAACTGAACGCAGGGCTCAGGTGTTGATAGGACAAAAAAAAGTCACAAATGCTTATATTCTAATTGTTTAAGTTATTTCTGGACGCCACCCACCCAACCGCCCTTACACCGCAGGTGAAACTATAATACCTCTGTTCAGGGCGTATACAAACTGGAACGTAGACATATTACTTACACAATGTCAATATGACATATAGCCAGAAAAAAGTGAAATAAGTTACAGTTACCATCGCGAAAACTAATGACATTCAAAGGAAACAACAAAAATACCATTCAAAATATGGGGAACACAATTCTGTTGAATCTCTGTTGGTTTCGAAATCCCCATCGCTCTACATTGGTTCGTTAACCACTCATCAAGACCGCTATCAGCAAAGTCCATGTTTGTTTTTGTCAAAAACGTGGTCACTTCCTGAAGGCTACACGCCGCTAAATTAGTAATATTTAGTGGAACGTGACTTAACATTCGGCACACTTGGCATTCGGATATCTTCGTTATTTCCCTTGCCAACCGCGTCGTTTGAAAATGGCGTCTGTCATCAAATTTTCTCCGATATTTTTTACATGGTTCAAAGAACAGGGATCAATACATAACGATCTTATCCTGATCATATAATTTGCTAGATCAAAGATCGAATTATATCTGACATAAAAGAACAAAAACATACTGAAATGTTGCTTAAATGTTCTATTTGGCAAAAAGTGTCCTAGAATATTTAGAAATTAGAATTTCGAAGTATTGAAAGCAAGTGTCCATGTAGCAAAATTCCTCATCGTTTATTATTTTCCAGTACCATATGCTACTTTTCAAAATAATTCATGTGGTACATCAGCTATATTGGAAAGCGGACATAATGTAATATTCAGTTCGTGTATCGGTAAACGATGAAAACACCCAAGGGAAACAACTCTTACTTGAACGTCATGTTGAGACATGTAGCCACCAGATAGATTGATAAAATATTGAATACACTTCTATTTGCATTATATATGATTTCTTCAGTTAATTAGGTTACATGTGATCTGTACCGTTATGGATTTGTTTTTTTTCAGGACTGAAAGTTAATTTGTGTCAGGTGCTGTGCTCAATTCAATAAAATAATAACTTTGTGTTTTGTTTATCCGTGAAGTGAATGGATTATTCAACATTTGGATAAAGTCCAATTGCTTTAGATTAAAAGTCAATGACGCAGTATTTGATCCGGTGTGAGTTAAAAATACCTGAATACCAAACATCGGACTTATGATTATTTTCATTTGGTGAGTGACTTATAAATCAGTGCTTCAACATTTCGTCTGTCGCAAGTATTCAAATTATTGGAATGTTTACGGATACTATTTGTATTGAAATACAATAATGATTTCACAATATCTTATTGTTATGTTTTTTTTGGTTTAATATCCTTTATCTAAGTCTTTTAGTTAAGAATTGTAAAATATTCTCATTGAGTACGTGTTGTATTTTTCAGTTAGATAAACATAATCATTATAAATTGACCTGTTTAATATGTCTATTTTCTTCTTCATTAAATTTCTCTTGCAGGTTTATTTATTGACCGTAAAAATACTAGCTTGTGGTAAATTTTGAGGTAAAGACTGTTAGTAATAGTATGTGACATAGATATTTATACATGAATGATAGTTTATCCTTGTACTTTCAGAAACACAAGAAAATCTTAAAATATGGGGACCCTTTTTGAATGTTTACGTGAAGCTAAACTTGAGAGATATTACCCTTCATTTAGAGCTCAAGGTATTACTAAGTCGGAAGCTTTGACCAAACTTACAGTAAATGATTGCCAATCATTTGGAATTACATCACAAGAGGATAAGAAACGTTTGGTTGAACTCATCAGTATAGTGAAAGCTGTTCATAATGTGTCAGATAAAGACATGTCAAGTTCTCCTGCTAGTAATAGGGATCTTCATAACTCGAGAAATAAATTACCAAGGAAACGTAATAGAAGCCCAGCACTGACACCAAAACAGGTAAGTCTACTCATTTACGTATATTAATTACATTTTTGTAATCTGTGTACACAGAAACATACCCGACATGTTCAGTTGTAAACCCCATTCATTGCACTCAGTACTAGACTGCACACAGTAGGACCCTGCGTGCTTGGTCTTAGTCAATCTGCAGGTTGAAATCATATATATATTGCTTGTCAGTAGATGGAAAAAGTGTTTTAATGTAAATGTATATTAAGTGGAATCGAGTGGCCCATTTTTATTAATCGTTTTATGTTTTTCTTGAAATGAGGAAACTAATTATGAATAATTTTACATGAGGTCCACTAGTCATGATTAAATGTAAATGTTACTTTGCATAAAAAATTTATATCTATTAAAGAAAAACACCAGCTGGGCAAAAATCCAAAAGTGGTGCAAAGTATTTGCCATTTCAAAACCATGTGAGATTTATAAAAACAGCCTAAAAACATGAAAATTACATGGCAGACGCATTGAACAGACAACATGACATAGACTAGTGTGAAGCAAGTGGCATTGTCTTAGAAATCATAAATGTTGTAGAAAATATCTAAGCAAGACATTGACACTTTTATTTCAGTTTGCTGGACGAGCATTATCATCCACCAATGATGTACTTATTCGAGACAGATCCAGGACAACAGCAAGCAGCCATCATCTATCAGCTGCGGGTGCTGCAATCCTCAACCTAATTTCTGATGAAGATTCATCAGAAGAATCTACTGGAGATTCCGAGGAACATTCTGATTATGAGCCAGCTGTCAAGCATAGTGTAACAGCATCAGTTGCTAGAGAATTTCCGGGTAGAATACGTAAAACACCAGTTGAAAAAAAAAAATATGGTGGTGGTTATAACTATGGAGTACCTGGTAAGTATGCTATTTTATTGGCTATGACACTGGTGTGTTTGATAAAAGAAAGTGTAGCATGTTTTTAGCATTGTAATTTGTCTTTCAAACTTTACGTAAAGAGTGGTCAGATACATCTTCAAGCTTTATGTTTTAATTTTTGTTATTTATAATATTATTGCTTTTAAAAATATTTTTTTCTGATATTAGCGCAATTAGCCTCTATATGATCTCTCTTTGTTATAAATGTCTTCTTTATAAAAACAATGAGAATATTTGATTGTAATTGTTCAGGTGGAGGGTCAGGTACTCGACCAAAGTCTCGCCCTGGGTCAGGAAGGTTACAAGAAGATAAGATAAAAGTATGTGTAAGAAAACGACCACTGAGTAAACGAGAAATTCGCGGTGGTGAGGAAGATATGATTCAAACTGCTAGTACGACAACTTTAGTTGTATCAGAACCTAAACAAGCAGTAGATCTTACAGCTTATACTCTACAGGTATACACTTCAGTTTATTATGCCATTTGAGTAATTTGTACACAAGTTTTTCTTGCTCTCCAGCGCAGAGTGTGTTTAAATTGTTTTCTAACCTTAGTAATTGATTTGATGTGACAAATTTTATACCAATCATACTCAAAGCAGAATCTTCTCACGTGTTCTGAAGCAGCATGACAACAACTGAAATCGTCTTAGTGACCTCTCATCTTTTTCATAGTTTTAGGGCAGGGATATGTTTTTATTTCTTCGCAGAATTGATTGTATGACAGTTTCTGCATTGGGATAAACTCATTGTGACCACTTTAGTCAAGCTACACAAAAATTAATGTTGTTGTTTTGTTATCTTCTAAATACAAGTTTTGTGGTATGAATTTATATCCATCTTTTTATATCTGCATTTTTTTTTCAGCATGAATTCATATTTGACGAAGTGTTTGAAGAAAAGTGTACAAATGAGGATGTATATATAAGGGCTGCCAGACCTCTGATTGGTTGTATATTTGATGGGTAAGCGTTGGGTTCTCGTTTGAATGAGCTTTAGAGTCGTCCGTCTGTACTCCTGAAGATTCTAGTTTTAGTTTGTGATTCATCATTTGCTTTTGACCAGCTTTTTGTAACAGTTTTCACATAATGGCATTATACTAATGTTTAATGATTGCCAATCATCAAAAACATCAGATTCTTTTATTTCTATAACACATAACATGACCTTAGTTACATACTGGTTCAGAATCAACAAAAATGCTCTAGTTGCCATGAATCTACGAAAAAGCTGAATGAGTGTCAAGAAATACCTTCAAAACTAAATGAAATCGAAAACCTCTCTTCCACATTACCAAATAAAAGCAGAAGATTTTCACTGGAAAGTTTAAATTATTTTAAATGATGAACACTCTCCTTATGCATTTATCTTGTCTCTAGTTGTATATGTGATTTATTTCTCGATATGGATCAATCATGTTATCACTATTTATTCAACTCAATACTTGGGTCTGTTTAAAAAAATATTTACTCTTGATTTGAATACTAATGTATGTTTAAACTTTGTTTATAGAGGGAGTGCTACATGCTTTGCTTATGGTCAGACTGGTGCTGGAAAAACTCACACAATGATTGGAAACAGAGAAGTACCAGGATTGTATCTTCTCGCTGCTCATGATATATTTTCTATCATTGACTCTGGACAATATGGAAATGGTATTAAAGTTTGGGTCAGCTTTTTTGAGATCTACTGTGGTCAACTGTTTGATCTACTAAACAAGAGAAACAGGTAATACTTGTAGTCATCTGACTGCATGGTATTTACTTTGATAGAAGAACATAGAACGAAGTATGAAATTAATACAATATTTTTTTTATTTAAAACAAAAAGAATGTGCTGAAAACGTGTAATAATTTCAATTATTAATGAACATGAATGTAATATATTATCCTGTTCATGTCATAAAGTGCAAATAATCTTTATATGTAAACATTAACTTCTGGTGCATAGAAGAAGAGACCATCACTGTAAGGCAATTGTGACACCTTGTCACTAGCGATTTATTGAAATTATAACATTGGTGCAAGTATGTATCATCAATTTCAACTATTATATAAATCATATTGATACATGTTATGTTGTATCCCTTTTAAGTCTTGCCTTTGTTTTGAAATAATTGTTTCCTATGAAAGATAACAACTAAAGTATTTTCACAATGTTTAATCATTTTCCCCATGCATTTAGATTACATGCAAGAGAAGATGGTTCCCGCCGTGTATGTATTGCTGGTCTTACGGAGACTGAAGCCACTGACGAACAGTCATTAATGCAGGTAACAAATAATCTGTTTATTTTGTAGAAAGTAAATTGATCTATTCCTTAAGAAACAGATGAAATACAGTGAGGTGGTGTGGTGAAGGAGTCAAACACCAGATTCCTGCACTGAAGGTTGTGAGGTTTTAGACCTGCTGAGCGGGATTGATCACAAACTTCACAATCCTGAAATCATTCTCTCTATCTTTGAATTATTATTACACATGCATGTAGTCCTAAATACAAGGTAGAGTGTTTGTCTGGTTCTCAATACTGTGTGCTGACTAACATCTACACTGTTCTTACTGGTTTTTTCAGGTTTTGGAATATGGCAACTCTGTTCGAAGTAAAGGAGCTACAGGTGTGAATCCAGATTCATCAAGATCTCATGCTGTATTACAGATGGAGATCAGGGATAGAGCTGATAAAAGACTTGGAAGGTATTTCTCCTTCTTTGAAAAATAATCAAAAAATTTCAAAATTTATATTAAAGCAGATAAACTTTTAAAGTTTTGCATTCACCCTACAAGTTCATGTACATGTGAATTGACATTTAAGTTTACCGGGCCATAGCAGTGTACAAATCATATTCTATTCTGCAATTTAATTTCAGTTAATTGAATATCTCCAAAACAACTTTCTTTATTCAATCATTGTAAACATTTTTTGTCTTTAATAGCCCTTTTGAAATCAATCTCGTATGTTTCGATTTACCGTTGATTTGCGATTTTATGAAATGCGGTAGCTTGTCATGACGGTGAAATTCAAATATTCATGCCAGTCTTGTCAGCAATCCTTTTTTATTTGTATTTAAATAAGTGCAATTTTCGAACATGCAATTACTGAAAAGATGCGGTAGTTCAGATATATTTTATTAAGGTCCCATCATTAACAAATTAGCTCGAAATTGTCACAAAATCTCAAGACACAGTGTCACCATATCATTTACACCTCTGGTCGAATATTTTCCATAGTCTGCTGACCATTTGAGTTATCGCGAATAGACTGTACTTTATGAAGAAAGCACAGAAGCTGCTTTTACTGTGATTATGATTTTTGATGTTTTTTTATTTCTAGGATTTCTTTTATTGATCTTGCTGGAAGTGAGAGAGCTTCAGATTCCGCTGATACAGACAAGCAAACCAGAATGGAAGGTGCTGAAATCAATCAAAGTCTGTTAGCTGTGAGTACAATTTTTAACTCTGTATTTCTTAAATTGTAAGAATGGTTATCTTCAATCATTTTCAATGAGCATTGGGCATCAAGTGGATTGAGTGTATTCATGTTGTTTTTGTATGTTATTTCCAAAACGGTTTTATATTTACTAACCATTGTCTCTGTGTGTGAAGGAATCTATAAACCTTTAAATGCATTTTCCTCTCAGTTTTATACTTGAGTAAATTGGTATGCTTTCTTCTAATGATTTAGGGAAGATCTACAAAATTGCACTGAATTAATGTATTGGTATTTATGTGGCTTTTCATTGCATTACTTCTTAAACATTTCCATAGCAAATAAATGGGTGTGATCTTGATATTAGTTATAAATAGGCTGATATTTTTATACACTCTTTCGAAGAACGGGACGTATTATGGGAACACACGTGGCGGGCGGGCGGCGTCCACATGTTGTCCGCTCTCTAAGTCAAAGAGTTTTCATCCGATCATTATTAAACTTGGTGAAAATGTTTGTGGGCATAATATCTCGGCCAAGTTCGATAACCAGCCACATCACCCCAGGCACTTCTGAATTATGGCCCTTGAATTATGCAAAATTGGCAAAACTAGCCTTGTCTGCTCTCTAAGTCAAATAGTTTTTA
This sequence comes from Mactromeris polynyma, assembly GCA_032209605.1. NCBI lineage: Eukaryota > Metazoa > Mollusca > Bivalvia > Venerida > Mactridae > Mactromeris > Mactromeris polynyma. The sequence continues at coordinate 33,269,708 of JASFXZ010000001.1, read as the reverse complement.
TCCGATCATTACCAAACTTGGTGAAATGTTTGTGGGCATAATATCTCGGCCAAGTTCGATAACCAGCCATATCGCTCAAGTCACACGGGAGTTGTCACCCTTTGATTTTAGAAATTACCTAAAATTTGTTTTGTTTTAACTCTGAGCTCTGACTTATGATGGGCGTATTTTGTGACAGTTTGCCACTCTTGTTTTACTAATGCTAAAATGCTAACTGTTGTTTAATGAGTGTTTAAATCAAATGTTAACTATGGGAAGGGTGTTCCAAAATTGAAAAATACATGAGTCAGGTAATTCAAGTTCTATCTATTGTACATGTAAATTTCTCATTGCAGTTGAAGGAATGTATTCGATCAATCGACCAAGAGAGTAGACACAAGCCATTCAGGCAGAGTAAACTAACACATATTCTAAAGGACTCTTTCATTGGAAACTCCAAGACATGTATGATAGCCAATATCTCTCCTGCAAGTTCTTCTTGTGAACATACATTGAACACACTTCGATATGCAGATAGGTTAGATATGAACAAGTTTATTTGTTAAAAATGTCTAATTAATTCTATGTGGATGCTATATATACATGTATTGACAATTGGATTTGAATGATTATTCTGTCTATGATTTAAAGCTTTTTTTTAAAGAATATAGCATGAAATTATTAAGAAATTGTTATTTTTATACATTTATGATCAGATCTTGCATTCCTGTCAATATTTTGTTGTTGTAAGTTGTAATACAAAATTGTTATTTATTTCAGAGTGAAAGAACTTCGACGCGGAGCACAAGGATCCAACACAAGCACCAGTAGGAGTACAAATGTTGCAATGTCAAACATTTTGATGAACATACCTGCATCAGCACCATCCATATTTCAACCATCAAGTATCCTGTGCTCATCTACTCCAATGCGACAGAAAACGAAATCATTTACAAATAGAAATAGCAACGCTGAAATTCAACTGGATCCCGCAGAAACCCCTATCAGAGGCCCAGGAGCAAGACGGAAAACAGCTACAGCCTCAGCAAGGAGTGATTACAGGTCTCCGTCTCTAGTATCATCTAGTCAGCGAGTAGGGGCCAGTTCGGCTTCTAGTACGAATAATAAATCACAAGCTACAAGACATTTTGCTGCTAATGTGGTAAAAACTGATAATAAACAGAATGTGTCATCTAACAGTGAATCAGATCAGACAGAATCAGATTCTTGCAACATGACAGGTCCACAAAAGCCAGTGAACTTGCCAAGTCAAATGAGACACAATGACAGTAGGTCTGTGGTCAGTAAAAGCACAGCAGCTAGTAAAAATATGAATTTGAGAGGTGAAGTACAAAGAGCTAGTCATAACATTCCAGTGGTAAAGTCTTCGGACACTGACAATGATTTCCCTACGACTGATTTTAATAACGAAGAGGCTTTGAATGATCTAAATAGAACTGATGGGAAAAATGCTGTTGCTGCAAGTGTGCCAGTGTTTCCATCCATGAATGCCAGAAAAACAGAAACACATTCTACTGCTGTGTCACAAGCTAAGTCACCACAGACTGGTTATAGTGCTGTTTCGCAACCTAGGTCTGCTTCTGTATCAGCTAGTGTACCAGTCTTAAGGAAGAAGATTTACTCTGAGAGCCAGGCTGAAGCAGAAAAAGAGAACCAGCCTGAGGAGACTGTTAGTAAACACACTGATGGAAATTCTAGATTCCAAACAAATTCTGCCTTGTCTCAAGTAAGCAGACCAAGGTCAAATACTCCAGAGTTTAGACAATTTCCTGTCAATGGAAATAGTAATACAAAACCTTCAAGTGTTTCTAAAACAAAAGATTTAGATGTTGAAGCAAAACCAGAAGTGGAAAGACCAAGACTAAGGATACCATCTTCTCTAACAAATAGTTTCAATGATGACTTACTTTTTGATCCACCCTCTATAGATCAACGTGTATGGACTCCTAGAACTCCAAGTGAAAATTCTGGCACACAACCAAGAATACCACAAGATCCTTCACTTCAACCTGAAATTCCTGCTGTACTTCCTGCTAAAAGTTCTGATCTAACCACTTTCTCACAATCCCCACGTTGGCATTTGAACAAAAACCAAAATAATCATCAGTTACAAAATCAGCAGCCACAAGGTTATCGTCCTGAACCATTACGCACTGTTCCGAAAGGGAAACCTGATTATAGAACTCAGAACACAGATAATCAAGTGAACACAGGAAACTTGGGTCCTGAAAGTAAGCCAAGGGAAACACAAGTATTTAGTCATGCCAGTTCTAGTTTTCAACATCATACCAATATTGGTGCAGTATCAAAAAAGTCTGTATTGTCAAATGCTGGTAAAACTCATGATAAGAACACAAACTATGAAGAACAGGAAGAGCCGCTGAGTGCCAATTGGTTTACAACACCAGCTGATCATGATACACATGTTGCTGCATCAGCCAGTAAAAAGGCTGTACCTAGTAGTCGTACCAATGAGAAGAAAGCAAGAGACCCTCCAGACTTTGATATGAACTTAGCTGATGAAGATTACTTACCTATTCAAAGAAATGGTGACAAAAATAGATCAGAACATAGTGATAGTGGTATTTTATCAGCTGTCTCAGACACTGAAAGTAAACAATCTCAGTATATTAACAGATTTGGTGAAAGATCAAGTGGGGCTACATCGGGTTATAAGAATTCAGACTTGGCTAGACCTGGATATTTTAGTGACATAGGTTCAACAAAGAGGTCTGGCATGAATGACATTAGTTCAAAGCATAGAGTTGTTCATTCTCCCGTTAATACTCGTCAGAATTCAAATAATTCTCCAGTGATTAGGGACTACGTTTCATCATCACCATATAGTGAATTTTCAGCAAATAATCTGTCATCTAATGACAGGGAATATAACTCAGAATCTCCATACAGTGGTAAAACAGGCAATGGTGCCCTAAAAACTGAAAAACTTAAAGTTGGAACAACATTTTCTCCTATACACCCTCAACCAGTGACTAATAGTAAAGTGTCCAAAAGTATGGCTGTGAGTAAGGATATCTTACATCCTACACCTGTAAGTAAGGTGTCTGCTTCAGCTGATACGTCCAAAGCAAGTGATCGCACTTCATCACAAGCTGGTGATAGTCCCAGTAATGACATAATAGATCTAAAGTAAGTGGTACAATATTTTATGTAGTTTATGAACTGTTAGCACATTTGTTTTACATTTGTATTTGATGTATTCTTTAATAATTTAGTAATGGTTCTCTGTCGCACTGCATATTTATTGTATGTCCAAGGATGATATACAGTGTATATACAAGGACTGTTTCGGACAGATATTTTTGGGGTTTAATTGGTTTTGTTATGATTTTGATTTGAAATATTATTATTTTCGTGCATAGATAACTCCATTTGTCTGGCTTGATTAATATCAAGCCTAAGATGTCTCTGTTTCCAATTTCACAACCCATGCCATTAAAAATTTGATGGGTATGTATGGACTTTTTGTGCAATTCTGTTCTTCTAATACTTTTTCAATTTATATACATGTTTGATGTAATGTGTGATATATAAACATTCTGTGATTTATGAAGGTTTGTAATAATACCATTTTCAACCTAATAAAACCCTTCATTGCCTGTTTGTGTATTGTCACAATGTCAATATTTTTTGAAAGTTAAAACTGAAATGATAGGATCTTTTAGAAGTAGAACCACATTTACTCAAAAGGTATTTTGCTTTTTATATTGATATGAATATGAAACAATGACATGGGAAACACAGAATACTTTACTTTTAGGCTTAGTCAATAAGTTTATTTTCTATTTAGTAACACACGTGCACAAGTACTTGAAGATAATGTTATGACAAAGATTACTTTGTGTATGCAAGGCACAAGATTGGACTGAGTCCCATACCTGCAGAGGAGTTGAGCAGGGGTTTTTGAACAAAACTTATACAATCAATTTTTCTATGATGACAAATATACAGTATATCTTACATGTATTGATATTGCAAAATAAATATAGATCAACCCTGCCAACTAATCTTATGAGGATTTTCTTGTTTTTTTGCGAGGAGAAATTTAAATCATTAAATAGGTGAAAACATTATTTTAGAAGGGAATGGCGCCCATGAATGGCGCCCATGAATGCGCCCATGAATGGCGCCCATGAATGGCCCCATAGATGGCCAACTGAGTGATCTCGTACTGTACATGACACTGACGATATGTTTCCATTGTGACAGTGTTCTGTATGATCTATCTCACCACGCAAACAATTACAGGTTTATGAATAGGGTTGGAATCCTATCTCCTTGATTAGAAAATATGTTTGTATATAATTTCGTTAAACATTTCAGAACACAACTGATAAGTTCACATGAAGATCAATTGGCTACAGTTACTTCCCTTTGTAAACAGGAGATGAAGTTACTGCTGGGTGCAAAAGCTGGAAGTAAGGTATGTGGTCTTAAAATAAAGTCATGTTTCGAGGAACAAGAATGGCGCTTAAGGTCATAATGATTGGGTAAATAATATCATTTTCAACTCAAGAAAAATGTTAGGCAGGTCAGCTCGATGTATGATATTATGTCTTCCCTAACTTTGTGGGATGGGGAGATATATTGATGTTGTGCTGTCTATATGTCTGGATGTCACAGTTTGTCTGTGCTTGTTCTCCTAAATCAGTCGTTGGATTTCAATGAAACTTCATATGAGTTTTTGGTACCTAGTCTAGTTGTGCATATTGTCAGTATTTTTTGGTAAGGTTTTTTTATGTTATGACCCTGTGAGTGCATTGGTGTGTAACATAAGTTTTTTCCGAAAACAAGCACTAGTTAACTGTGTTTTTAGCAACTAGTTATTGACTTAATACTGGTGGGAGGTTTGTCATGTGAGTGTTTCTGTCTTTTCACTTTAGTGTGTAAAATAGATAAATGTTAATGGTCTTTCAATTTTCCATATGTTGACTTTGTACTAAAATATAATATTTTCTCTTTCAGAAATTTGATGATTATATGAAGAAAGTGAATGATGTTCTTACACAGAAAATGTCAGCTATTCAAATCTTACAAGATCAGATTATTGCATATCAGCTGAGTACACAAGACTGAATTTGTGATTAGTCATGTGATGTGGTCATGTGATATGAACGGTTGATCTGTGATAGATTTTAAACTTGAAATAGTTCTGTCTGTTTGAAGATATCTTTGTGAACAATGATATTTGACAGGAGCTTTTTTTTGTTATTAGGGCTGTGAATACCGCAAGTGTTATTTTAGAAAATAGGAACCTTTATGACTGACTTATATGTTACATGTGGCAAATTTGTCTTAGACATCAATGTTCTATCCAGTGCTTATTTTGAATTCAAGATGACTATCCGTCCATCCATTATTTCATTATCTATTTTACTTTTTTACTCTGATTGCTTATGACTATTGTATGGATAAGTTACATTACATCAAGCTTTATGTCACCAGGTTCCCACAGACTAGCAACTTATATATTTTGATTGCTGGTATTCCATTTGTTACACAATCTGATCAGTATCCATGTTTCATGTTTTGTTTATTTGTGTATAGCTTTACCTATTTATTGAGTCTCAAGTTATACCCATAGTTACATGTCCTAGTTGCATATAAATGTGCTGTTCTTAGTATAAAATACGGTTTTGTGAATGAGGATGAGTTCAAGCTAGTTTTCATAAATGTTCAGTGTGAAAATATGAGGGTTAGTCACCATCCATTATTACCATCGCTTATCATTGAAGAATATTAATGGGTTGTATTCTTTCATTTATTTAACAAAATAGTGTAACATTTGAAATTCATTCAAGTTCCAACATTTTGTCTGCTTACTTGTTTCATTCAGTTTTAGATTTTAGATATTTTTGTTGTACTATACTTGGCCAGATGTTGTAAGATTGAGTCTCAGCAATGAAATGTCAGTTTTGTTTCCGCAAATTAAAATTAAATACATGTAATTAAAAAAAAAGTATTTGTTATCATGTACCGGCATCAAGAAACCTTTCTCATTTATTTGAGTGATTATATCTGCCAATGTTTAGATAGAATGCCTTACTTCTAAACTTGTTTTGTTATGCATTTCAGGGGACCTTTTTTGACACACACTACGTCTTTATTTTGACAGTTCTGTCTTAGTTTTATCTGGAGACTATTTCAACAGCCTTTGCTCATGAAATTTTCAGGTTTCAGAAAAATTATGTAAAGCTTACTGTCTTATAACAGATTTTGCTAGGTTAGGTTAGACCACACTCACACCCACAAGGCAAAATAACTCTTAATATATAATATTTATATAATTATGTCTTATGACATATTGTTTTTGTCTGCGGCGTCTGTCCGTCCACTTGTAGCTTGTTCGCGCTTCATTTCCAATACGGCTGGTTGGATTTCAACCAAACTTTTTAGGCTTGATCAGCATCAAGAGTAGTTGTGCATCCTTGTCATTTCGTTCCACTCAGATAATTTTTCTTTGAGTAATGGTCCTTTGATGTTTGTATACATATATGTAAAATATATATATTTAATACAGACTTATTACTTTTCCCTGTGCTCACTCCAATCCGTCCGTTCAGCAACCCCATTTCAATTAACTGTACTTTGCATGGTCTGGTGAATGTCATGATTTTTACCAAATATATTGTCTAAAGGCCTAGTTGAAACACGTACATATCAAAGTTACTTTTACTTTACAATTGCCTACATCGTTAACTTACTCCATATATTTCTGCATCAGTTGTGTTACTAAATTCAAAAAGCACGCTTTATTGTGTGTAAACAGCTCATAATGCATTTTAAGCTCGCACACATCAAGAGTGAGCAACACTTGTCTATCCACTCTTTTCTTTATATGCTTTCACCTCTTGAGTCGTGTTTATTTGTTCAGGATTATTTATACTCAACTATTTATCTTGAAAACTTAGTCATTATTTTAAGTAATGACATATTTATGTTAAATGGATCATATGTTGTCTCTGTTGCATTTAAAGTGTGTGTTTTTATTTATGTGCTGGTTATACTGTACATGATGAATATTTATAACAAAATATATTTTTACCATAAAACTGTTTCGCCTCCGTTGTTTATCTAGCAATTATAAGAATTTCCATTTGTCAGCTTCTCATTGATTATTTCAAGTGTAGATAATTTATTGACAGATTTGTTGTCGCCCAAGTTCCCAGTATTTATTCAGTGGCAAACTGGTCGATATCAATATATAATGTTCCAATTCACAGTTTAAATCAAATATTTGCTGCATTATTCCTGTATCAGCATTGTTTTCGGCTAGTGTAAGCAAGCTGGCATGCAAATTGTTCTGGTCGTTCTAATGAATTAACACCAGGTAACCGTGTATAATTGTTTTCAAATTGTAGTGTTAACAATATTTATCTGACGGTCTCAAATATTCATATAAATTGTTAATTATCATTGTCGAAATACAAATGGTGAATTTCAATAGTTGTGTAATCATCACATGCCCAGCAAATGAGACAAACAATTGTGCATGAACAGAGTGGAGAAGACTAACGAATGTCAGTTTAATATTGTCTAATAATATATAATTTAATACTAAGTAGGCAAGTCGAAACAATACAACAATAATATATATAACTATTTGAGAACCTACTCTGAGCACATTTACTTCCTGATCCCTATCCTTTTAATGCCAGGCACCAGGCAGGTAGGAGCATGGTAACCATTATTTAACTAGCTGGCAGCTCATCAACCAGCCATATTACTATAATTAGAACGGGAATTGAACCTTCGACCTCTCGCTCCCAAGGCAGAAACCTTAACCACTTGGCCATGGGAGACGGTTCGATTAATTCATATCATTGAACCTGTTAAATATGCATATTAAAAGAAACTAGAGCTATCACTGAAGGTGATTAATACCCCCACAATACCGCTTTGTCAGACATATTTTTGATAAATTCAAAGATGGCCGCCAGTCAAGACAATGAAATTATCTATCACTATCTATCACTACAGGACCACAATCAGAATGTGCCGACAATATACACAACTAGGCTTGGTAGAAATAATTCATGGAAAACCATGTTATGTGACATGACGGAACAAGTGGTGATTCCCATATAGCCCCCATTGCATATTTTGAAGTGGGGTTATAATAAGAATTAATATTTCGGAGGTGATATGAATACCACAGTATGGGAGTCAGGTCAAAATCAATAAAATAGAAAAAATGAACAGTAATATATAGCACTTTGTCACAAAGAAATATACTGATACATTCGACTAGAGTATGAACTAGTAACACCAATATATTTGATTTTAACTCCCAAGATCTGAACATTTTGCATTCAAATTCGAACAAATATAGCAACAAAGCGTATTAAATTGATACAATTTATATTCGCAATCAAGACATTTTGTTCCATTGTCCTTGACTGCAGTTTCACAGATTTAATCAAATAATCAAACTACCTGGATATAACATTATATTATGCCTTATTTCAATGGATTTTAAAAGAAATCCCGTTATTTTCACTGAAAGGCGAGTCTTCAACAACAAAAACAAACCATTTGCTAGTATCTGAATGTAATAAACCAAAAATGCTGCCAACAGAACAGTAAGAACTAATCAACAGTTCCTGTGAAATAAAAATCTGAACTTGTATAGAATTGCTCACAAAAAGCTGGGCAAAATGGAACTAAATCAATGCAAAATATATCAAACAATATGCTAGAAATAACAGTTATTTTCACAGAAAGATAAGTCGTTTACAACTAAAAACAAACCATTTGCTAGTAAGTGAAAGTAAGAGAAACTATTTTTAGTAACAGTGACCTTGACCTTGGCCCCACCAGCCCCAATATCGAACTTGACCTGTATCTTCTGATGTTACACCTGTGTACCAAAAAATTTTCAAATCTGTCTAGCCTTTCATGAGTTATCGTCCGGAAACCATGAAAACCAAGAGAAACTATTTTTAGTAACAGTGACCTTGACCTTGGCCCCACCAGCCCCAATATCGAACTTGACCTGTATCTTCTGATGTTACACCTGTGTACCAAAAATTTTTCAAATCTGTCTAGCCTTTCATGAGTTATCGTCCGGAAACCATTAAAACCAAGATAAACTATTTTTAGTAACAGTGACCTTGACCTTGGCCCCACCAGCCCCAATATCGAACTTGACCTGTATCTTCTGATGTTACACCTGTGTACCAAAAAATTTTCAAATCTGTCTAGCCTTTCATGAGTTATCGTCCGGAAACCATGAAAACCGACAGACCGACCGACAGACAGACCAACAGACCGACAGACCGACAGACCGACCGACCGACCGACCGACCGACAAGCTCACTCCTATATACCCCCTCAAACTTCGTTTGTGGGGGTATAATAAGTATATGGTTACCATAATGATCTGTATAATGACCAGCTACTATGTGTGAAATTCAACTGATTTAGTTTGGTTAGTACAAAAAATTAAATGAAGAGTTTTACTTCAGACAACTGTATTAACTTCATGATTGTAAATTGCTGTGTGAGAACATGACAGAAGTGGTTATATCTTGATGGCTTTTGTTGGTACAGACAGGACAGAACCTAGGATAAATAAGGACATATTTTGTATTTCATACATACCAGGCCATGATCAGTACCTGCAGGTCATATGTCTTTGTGTAAATGCTGACCATACTAAGCTTTGAAATTGGGAAGAAGTCAACAATGAGAAAATTCAGTTTTTATTTATAACAAACTATTAACATCAAATCAACAAATGAAGCCAACAAAGTAGTGAGAATATAACAGATGCCATTAGCACAGGGAGACACGGACAATTATAATGCCTTGTCTCTAACAAATAATGCACCAATTTTGTTCATGTTTGACAATCTGAATTTTCATAATTCTACAAGAACCTTACATTTCAATAAGAAAAACTGCAAACTTGATAAGCTATACATAAACAAATACATTTCCAAATGTACGAAATGTCCAATGATGACTCATTGATCGGCGGTCTACAAGTCGGATCTGAATCAATTAAATGACAATTACAGAATCAAATCCCAGTAGTTTGAATGCAGAATACAGATCAGCTTGATTCATTATTACAAGCTTATGTTGTTACAGCATTACAAATGAGCAACTTAACAAACAAAAACTATGAAACATGTATTTTCATATACATGTATAATTATGAAACAATGCTAACATCAGAATTGACAATACAAACGTACAAGTAAATGAAATCAACTTTTTATGTAGATGTACATGTAAGCATATTATAAACATTGAATTGAACATAATTTTTCCATTCACTCCATTGGTAATGCATTATACAATATTTCAAAACTTTCTGCTGAGTTAACAAACTGAAGTTATCTATCAAAACATTACCACAATATATTACCTTGAACAGTCAGTTTCTGAAGCAAAAGGAAACAATAAAACAATAGAAAATATTTGTAAAAAAACAGACATCTCCTGAAAGAACCAAACATATATCCAGGTTCTTAGATCTTCTGAAAAATGAAGTTTATCCTGTTAATGAAATGAGAAAACAATAAAGAACTAAATTAATATACTACTACATGTACATGTATACATAACTGGTACATGTATCAATAATTTTGCACCAAATGTAATCCAAAATAACAAAATCAGAAATATTGACAAAGTCTAGATAACTGTAACAGAATTGAAAAAAAGTTCAATTCCTGTTAATGATATTTTTTAAACAATCCATACCAACATTGAACCAGAGAACAGTTAAACAAATACAAGCATGCATGATGTTACTGAAACAAAAATGCAATGAACGTAATATATAGATTTACGTTTGCATTCATCCAGTTTGTGATAATTTGCACACTTTACTATTGATTGCAATTACATAGCTAATACTGAATAAACAATTAAACATAAAAACACCTCATGATTTTGAGAAATAAAATCGATATCAATATAGAAGATATATTGAAATTGAAAATAAACATAGCAAAATAATGACACAACATTTTCTCTTTCAGTTGAATACATGTATGTATACTTGACCAGAGTGTGACCGACATTTCCTGAGTGATCGGAGAATGAAATAGTAAAAAACATAATGATAAATAAAATTAATTAATTATGCAATTAAGATCACTTTTTATTAGAGCATATTATGATAAGACTAAATACAACTTCCAACACAACACAGAGTCACAAATGTATATTCTTAACATTATTTACAGAAACCAAAAGATCTTGATAATGTTTAGAAATCAATCAACAATGGGTACAAGAAAAGCTAACACATAGAAAATGCTGCTATGATGAGCTATATATAAATATATTTAGTAATGCTAATCTACAATTGATTCTTGTTTTGAAGGAATAATGCTTCATCTGAGAAATGTTGTCTGTGTAAATTGTAATCAAGTGCTTTAACTACAACACTAAAAAAATTCACTCAATGAAAATGTTACAAGTTGCGTAGGATTTATCTTGCAATGTTGTAGATTATATAATAAAATATTGCATACACTGTACAGCAGGTTCTAACTAAAAACAAACATATACACGATTGTACTGGTATTACATACATACAAACATTTTGTAATGTAAGATATATATATTAAGTCAAAGACAATAATGAAAATGAAAGAAATGCACAATGAATTTAGAATAAGACAGACAAAATCATATGAATTAAAGAGGTAGGATTTTACGAACGCAAAAGGAAATGATAAACAAACAAGTTCTTTTTTCCACCAGTCATATTTATAGCTGTTAAAAGTGATATCTTGGTCACTTGAACAATAAGTAATTGAAGCTGGCTGAACCTTATTGCAAGCTTGCATAAACATCTATACAGTACATTCTGTAAATCAAAACATACATGATAACAAAACAGTGCCCTATAAAAATACTTGTAGTTGTGTTATTATCAAGCACAACAATATAATACTGAATACTTAAGTACATCATATATCCTTACAGATTATTGTAAACCCAGAAATGTTTACAAATACAATGTTTTGCATTTTTATGACCCCAACATTCCTGCTATTACAAATCACAGAATCACAATTTCAAATTACTTACATTACATAAGTTTTAACTATTAAATTTCATAGAATTATACCAGCCACGAAAACTGCTAACTTGTTTAATGTTTTCTAGGTTTCAGTAAATAACTTACCATATTGTATTAGCTTCTATTATCTTCACCACACAACATTTCTATAAAAACTCAAAACAAAGGCAAAGCTTATACAGGCATTTGCTTTTGCTAAATGTATAAAAATGTACGATTTTATAGTGTATCACAAACACATTTTTATATTTAACTGGTAAGTATGAAAACATACATTTCTGTGAAGGAGTCAATTTACCCTAGTTGAATTGTTTGCGACTTTATAGACTCCCCAAAACGTGCAAACATCGCCATGTGACAAACTACAACTTATTCAGTATAAACTCACATATATATACATGATAATCACACATATAGCATCATGGAGGAATATTTTGGCATTGTTATACATACTCATATTCAAACTTAAAATTGAAATGGAATCATAATTTCAATTGTAGTGCTAGTATTTATACATTAAATATTGATTAAATTATTTTGATAAAAATGATTATCAGACACTTCAACCATTACAGAGCATGCTTTCATTCTTCAACACCAAACTAAATGGATTGGATTCATTTTACTCTTCACATTAAGAACTCTGACAGGTGATTATGACTTTAAGGTTATACACACATTTACTCTACTTCGAATATAACAATCAATACATATTAGGCCAATACAAACACTGAGCTGTGATGATTGATAATAGAAAATACATGTCAACATCAACACAATAACTGTTCATAAGCTTTGTTGATGGATGAAAAATTGATTTAAAAAATGAGCACCTTTTCTGTTGAATAAAAGCTAAGTATCCAAAGATAATACATAGGGTTTATATAGATACATATGGTATTTAATCTATTTATCATGGGTATCTACAACTATAAACTGCAATATCCCCAACAATAACGTGGAAATGTAGGATGTATCTGTTTAATAGGCTTTATTTGACCAGTAAACATGGTGAAACACAATATCTTGTAAGCCACATAGCTTAACATACTGCACTAAAAAAAATTACCTTCTTCACTGAAATAAACATAAAAAGAAGTTTTGTGCCCTACCCCAAGTTAAGTTTTTGTGTGATCTAAAATATATTTATGATTATATAGATCTGTAACTAACAAATTATTGTTGGAGAATTGTATCTCTGCAAACCAAGCAGTGTTGTCTTAGTTACAGAATAGTTGGAATGTCACAACAAAAAACTTTCCTGATCTCAACAAGGATGGCATTTAGAATATTTACAAGAAAAAGCAATACAACAATGCTGCATGTTAAATACTCATAAGGCTCTATAAGTTCCACTGACAATATTGTAAAGATAAAAACAAATAACAAAAAAAATAACAAAATATTATGGTAAGCTACATTCACAATATAGACAATAGTTTCAACTTCAATAGTCTACACAAAGGAATGTTTTGGAGAACAGAAAATGCCAGATCATATCATAAGCCGTCATGATACGCCCAAAGTGTAAGGCAACCATTTCAGTGTCTACAAATTAAAAGTGAAATGATAAAAAAATGTCTTGATCAATCATTGTTCTGAAATTGTTGCTTTAAGTAATAAGTAGAGCATCATGACTACAAAGTAAAATGTTTGGCGATGGTAGTTTAACTTAAACACCAAGCTTTCAAATCTTAAACAAATTATTCATGAACCAGTAATTAAACTCCAGAAAATATGATGAAACATTACAAAAATACTTAAGTCAGTATCTCTAAAATATATCTAGTAATCTAATAACATCACGATTTCTGTATTCAATGATAAACAAACAAAGTGTGTACATGTATACACAATGCCATTGATTTAATAGCTTACCAGAGTGAATTTATATGAGTCAATGTAGCTCTAAATATTGCCTTTGGAATACACATTGTCAATTGTTAAGCAGTACATGTACCTAGTATTTACAGCTTTAAATTCAACAAAATACTTTCATGATTGTAAAATCCTGAATAGTACTACCTGATTTCTAATGCCAGAGAAATAAATGATAAACAAGACTTCAGCAATTGTATCACTCAGTTTGGTGTAGATATGGAAACTTTGTAGGTTATACGTGAAAAGAAACACTGGTAGGATACTTCACAAAAAGGTCCAATCCAAAGTACAGTGGTATCTTGCCAGAGCAACACCCTTTGGGAGACGCTTATTCTGATGGTTGCTAAGAGGTTATCATCTTGAAGAGGTTAAACAGATACATGTTCATGTAGTAAATGTTTACGGTAGGAAAAGTAATTGTACTGTTAAATATAGGTTGTTGCTCCAGAGAGAGCCACTATAGAGAGGTGTCACTGAACACTGTATTAAACCAAAGCTTCCAATATTGTGTCAAAGTTGAATATCAGCCATTTTCATGTCTTCATCTGAAATCAAACATTCATCAATGTCTTTGAGCAAAATATAATTCTGTATTGCTGATGGTAAGCGATCTGGGAGTCGATCAATACACTCAGGTACAAAATCATGTACATTCTTCCTGAATGCTTTACGTGCAAGGTGGGCAAGGGAGATTGGATACTTGCGCTGGTTGCGGCACCAAACACCAAGACTATAAGGACATACACGATTTATATACACCATCTGTTGATCTGTCCATTCCCAACCTGCTGCTGATGCATAGAGAATCAACTTTTGAAAGGTGTTGATTTTCTTTTCACGACAATGCCAGTATGACTCAAGATAATATATCATAGAGTTGACCACTTCACATAGCTTCACTCCATTGGCATTTTTCAACAGTTTGATGGTAAAATCAGACACACATATAAAGAACGGATCCAAACTGCAGTCTATATAAACTGGCTGATACCTGTGTAACTTTTGCAAGAGAAGCTCATGCAAAATGGTGGAATTTGAGAATTCTTTGGCAAGTAAAATGAGACGATAGATAAATTGTTCATCACAATGTTTTAATGCTGTCCTGATAACATACATCATTGCATCCCTGTTGTTAGGTTCAGCACCTTTTTGTAGAAGGCACTCAATGACTTGCCAGCAGATTGATTGACGAGGTTCCAGACGGTTATCAAACGCTGTCACAAGAGCTACATCTAATGGGGAGAAGTTGTTCACATTCAGGCTATTTTTGTCACATTCTGGAGTAAGTAGCAGCAACTTCACCATATCAATTCTGCTCAATTTGACAGCCAATAGTACAGCTGTTTCTCCTTTTTCATTAAGTTGAAGGTTAATGTCGATCTTCTTCTCATGGCACATGTGTTTTAGTGAATCTATATCATCATTTAATATTGCATTTTCTAGTTCCACAGATTCATTTAACCACTCTTCGTAAGCAGTGTCTTCTTCAGAATTCAAGGATCCAGCTTCATCATCGGTGTTTCCCACACTTTCTGCATTGCTGCAAAGACTTCCCGTTTCTGAGTCTCCCAGGCTTAACAGCTGATATCTGCCAACACGATGTGAGAGGCTTCTTCGTCTACCTTGCACACATGTGGATGATAAGAATGTTCCACCCAGGCTTTGTTGATTACCCATAATCACTCATTCTACGGAACAACCTGCAACAGTGTAACATCATAAGATTAATTCATTTCAAATAAACAACAATAATAAATATCATCAAATGAATTTCAAATCAAATACAGTATAAGATAGGCCAACTATTTACTAAAGGTAGTCCAAACATAGTATATATAGGAAAGGAAATATGACACATACATTGCATACTTTGTTTACACAGCACAATAACTTGAGATAATTGGACACAAAGTTTTAAATCTTTATGGCAATTTATTTAGGTTTCAAATATATCTTTCAGTTCTAAGTGATCAAAAGGTATAACAGATAATTTAATAGGCAACCATAAGTGACATTTACACAGTATACAAAATGAAGTACATAGGATATGTTAAAAAGATCACCAAATTATGTTCATAATTTATACTTTGTAGTTTATTGTCACTTTTTATGGCAAAAATGGATCAATTATTGCATTAATCACAAACAATTATCTAGGATTTGAGTAAAGTTGGAATTTAAAATCAAGTTAAATCTCTTCTACATAAAACTGTTGATAACTAAATTAATCATATCAAACCATATTAAAGCATTAAATCATTTCAAATCAATTCTATTTTTTTAAAGTGAGAGATCTATAGGAAAATGATGCCATAAGTCTGTGCAACCTGTCTGGTATCCATGTATATTTACACATTTTATCTACATTCTTTGGTACTGAGATATTTGACACAGCTATGAACCTTTATTTAAAGTAGTCATTTCAACCATTCACACAACTGTCAAATCACCAAATACAGCATGACCACTAAATAGCTCAATGGCTGAGTGTCACCTTCCAAGTTCAGGAAGTCTTACTGGTCCAATCACTGGCTGTGTTATACAAAATATGTAAAAATGGTTACTATAAATGCTCCTTTACTTGGTAATCAGTAAATAATTGTACAACCAGGAGATAAAGTTCTATACTCTAACTACATGTGTATTGGTACAGTTTGCACATATAGTGCCTTTGACCATTAACAAAATAAACATTTACTATTTTATATATAAATAGATCAATTAATGTCCAGGTAAGTAGCTGTTAGTTGATACCATGTTACTTGTTAGTTGCACTATTACAATTTAGAACGTTCATACCTTATGCTACTTGTTGATCATATGAAATGTTATATACAACTACTTTATCTCTTAATGTTAGTTTATATGGATCCCAGATATAGAGACAAGAATAATCAATCAAGAATATCATTATCAAACATCACTAGCAAACAGTTACATGAAGTAGCCAAATATTGTCATCAATTACAGATTTTTTACAATCTTAAATATACCATGTATACAAGTTAATGCGCACTTAGTTATGTGTAATCAAGGTTTAAAGGTCATTTTCTAAAACATAAACAAGAAAAAAATCAAAGCCAGTTACGAAATGATCTGAGACGAATAGCCTAATCAGGCAAATGCAATATAACAATGCCATCATGCTCGATTTTGAGAAATTTACGTGCGAATGTTTGTAGTGCATTTGTTAATTGTAAAATTTAGTACTTAGCAATTACAAAAATCGAAATTGCACCCACCCAGTCGTTGCAAAATCCGTCAGCAAAACGAAAATAATTTTGACAGCTGCTGTCATCACCGAAACACTATAGAACCCGTCCTAAGCCGTGATCAGAACGTGATCCGGTTGTGCGGCATTTAAATGTAACGGGATTAGGACATTTCGACCCCTAATAAATTCGTTAGACATTTCGACCCCTTGCCATTTCGTACCCCTGATTTAAAGACACTTCGACCCCTACTCGCCCTAGAAACTTCGACCCCTACTTTATAACAATGTATTATATGTTATGGAACTCGACTTTATTAAGTAAATATAACTTATTTTGTGAAATGTAGGCTATGTTAAAACATAGGAGCTTGACTCAATATTTGGACTAAAATTGAAAAATTGAAAAAAAAAAATTCCTCCAATACTATATGTATATAGTCTATACATATAGTATTGGTGGAATTTTTTTTTTCAATTTTAGTCTAAACATTGAGTCAAGCTCCTATGTGTTAAAATAGATATTCTTTTATTTTCATAAACTCAAAAGCATATAAACAATGCGCTTTGATTGTAGATAGTATGTGTTGCCTGATAAAAAATATACTGGTATAAGCAATTACCATAAAGAACTTTTTCTCTAATGTGTTGTGGCTTGTTGAACAGAATGCATTCTAGATAAGGAGATTAAGGAAAACAACATGCTTTGTTCATACAATAATTATTATGAACTCGGTATTGTTAAGGGGAATTTATCGATTGTCACAACCCATTGTGTAGTGTTTAAACACTGTCTGTTTCACAAAAGAATAATATTCTTTGAAATATGTAACACCCCTGATGTGGATTATATAGAGTCTGAGTGCTGGACGTTCGTCCCAGGAATATTCATCAATAAGTATCTACACTTAATATGTGGCCCTTGGGTGACCGGGGTGCTGGATAACAAGATAATCTTAGACCAGATCCAGCATCTTGGCCATCCCTGGGTCTACATCATTGGACCAGTCCATATTTAGCATATCTCTAAAACATGACGGTGGTATCTAAGTGATTTATTGACCATTAATTGGGTCACAATTCTGCCGGTCAATATACTTCCTTTAAACGCCAGCACCAGGCAGGTAGGCATACGGTAACCATTATAACTAGCTGATGACTCATCAATCGGCCATACCGGAACGGACCCGTACCTGGATTCGATCCCTCGACCTGACGTCCTCAAGGCTACGGGAATATATAATCATGACATATTCCACTCTATTTACGCTGAAAGTAGTGATGCATTTATATAAACATTCAGAATACTCCATAGCTTATCGCGTATTGTCGTCTGTACTTACATAACAGAGCTATACTATTCCGACATCATTTTAATACTTGTTCTACCATTTATAATATTATAAGTGTGATGGTGTAATTTATTCTCCATCTACTGGTATGTGGCCTGTTGGCCCTTCCTATACACCCAGCATTTAAAACCCTTATTCATTGCATGGACAAAATAGCATATTCACTACCCTAGCTCCAAAAAAAAACATCACCGAACTAAATCCTCTTTAAATTTAATATATGTATAAATGTAGTTTTAGTATACATGTAAGTTAAACTGTTAATGTCCAATCTCTGTGCAATTTATGTAAATATTCAGTCATTATTTTAACAGATTTACCATTTTAGGCCCAACAAAGTTAGCCGTTTTGTTGTTCACCACATTATATTTTTTATAATCATACATGTTTGTTTTAATGACTGCACAGTGGAATTATTAAAGTTGCCGGCCCGCAACAACTTAATTGTATTTATTATAAAAAAAGAAGAAGGGTATTATCATACATGTAGCGGATCCGTGGTCCAGTTGTAACGCACTGGACTTGTAATCCAGGGATCGCTGGTTCGATTCCCCGCTCCATCACGTACCGTACTAACAGTCTTTCGGACGAGACTTTAAAAACCGAGGTCCCGTGTATGATGCTTTACATCGAGCACGTAAAAGAACCAGGGGTGCTTCTGGAACTGGGGCATCTCCAACGGATGTTGGAACCGCAATCAAAAACGGATTGCCCACCATGCATCATTTTCGCTACATAATCTATACCACTAAAAGGGTGGAAAAACGAATCTTATTTTATTAATTTGCGCAACTGCATTCTCTGGATCTTAGGTCAAAGTATATTAAAGTAGCACTACTATTACACATGGCCCACGAAACAGAAATTCTCTCTTCTTATGACTGTAACATAAAAAATCGCTATTTTGGCCAAATATATAATTATTAGAAATTAAATGCAATGTAACACCATGTGCTCTTCAGAAAATCGATGCCTTTTGTCTCACATAATTATTTTGTGTATTTGCTATAAAACATATTAATGCAATAATGCATTAAACCATTTGTAGTTGTAGTCGTTTTTTTAACAAAATGCATTTTAAGATTAATGAAAACAACATACTTAGTCAATAAAATAATTACAATGAAATTGGTAAATTTGGACAAATACTTGATGTTCACAGTTAGCAATTGTTTAGTCCAAGGGGTGTTTTTTAATGTCATTGTTCTTCTAAGTGAAAGTTTTTTGCAATTTTATTTTGAGCATATAGCTTG
Organism: Mactromeris polynyma; assembly: GCA_032209605.1. Lineage (NCBI taxonomy): Eukaryota > Metazoa > Mollusca > Bivalvia > Venerida > Mactridae > Mactromeris > Mactromeris polynyma. The sequence continues at coordinate 33,249,944 of JASFXZ010000001.1, read as the reverse complement.
AAAATGACCGGAACTATCTCGGGAGTCTATGCGTGTACCAGACAGCACGGGATTACGTGTGATGTGTGTACATTGTGTGATCAGTGGCAACATAGAACTTGAAACACCGGTGAGTATTTTGATTAAAGGCAAAAATGTTATACAGGATATTTGGAGAACTGAAAATGTAAAAAAAATCATTTTCCTTTTCGATTGATTTTATTAATGATCTTCGATCATTTGCAGATGATTGTATTCTCTTTAGAAAAATCAAATCACCTGACCATGACCCTATGTTACTTCTATGATACCTTGATACAATACAAAATTAGGGATAAATGTCTAAAAAGCGATCCCAACACCAAACTCAGTTTAGGTCCTAATATCAACAAATCTCCGAACAGGAACTCACACATTCTCTACAGTCAAAAACGAACCTGACAACACTAGATCAGGGATGTGATACTCGTACTCGTACTTACTCGAGTACCAATTTTCAAGTACTCAGCAGTACTCAGTACTCGTCTGAAATTATGAGTACAAGTACTCGTACTTACTCAAGTACTGAAGCAAAATGGTCAGTACTTATGAGTACTTTGCGAGTACTATATGAGTACTTCCACACTTATGTGTGAAATGCAAATTAAAGTAACATAATGAAGTAAAAATATATATTAAAAGTGAATGGCAAAAATAATTCATTATAACAACAAATTGGACAGGCTTATTAAAAGAAATATATCTACTTCTGTAATGTTGTATTATAATGGTTAATTATTTAGTAATGCATTATAAATAAATCATGATCAAAGTCATACAGGCAACGTTTGCTGCTGTGGAAAGACTTTTTAGTATAGGTGGTAAGGTCTTCGGGCCTAATAGGTGCAGACTAAAATACGACACATCTGAAAGGCTCATGATGATACGTTGCAACAGCCTGCGACTCTTAGTCTATTGACAGTGAGATTGATTGGGTACAGTATTCCAAGTTTGGAATAATTATGATTACACTGGAACCCCTTTAAACCGGAGAAGCTCGGGACTGGACAAAATGTCTGGTTTAAAGGGGTTTCCGGACTAAAGGGGTTTTGAGAACTGGACAAGATTTGGCGAATTTATTTTCAAACGGGGAGATTTGGATCTATATTTTGTTTTGTACTGTAATGATTTGTATCAAAAATCCATAAAACTGTTAAATCTGAATGTGAAAATCTGACTAAAAATACATTAATAAACTCCTATTCATTTCAATATCGAATAAAAAACAATTTCAATGTTGCAAATTATCAATTAGTCAAATGATTTACATACTAAGTGTAATGTCTATGTAATACGGACAATCACAGATTCCCTGTCTGAGTTTGCGACTTGCCGCTTTAGCGTTACAAACAATGTTGGTGAAAACATATAAATTTGCTCAGGCCTCTTTAAATGTGAATTGTAGCGGATCAGTGGTCCAGTGGTAAAACGCTGGACTTGTAATCCAGGGATCGCTGGTTCGATTCCCCGCTCCATCACTGACCGTACTAACAGTCTTTCGGACGAGACTTTAAAAACCGAGGTCCCGTGTATGATGCTTTACATCGAGCACGTAAAAAGAACCAGGGGTGCTTCTGGAACTGGGGCATCTTCTGTATCATGCACTATCCTCCAAATCTAATATGACTAACATTCTTCCGGAGGCGTCGCCCATGTGGGAAACCGGTGGCGACGATAAATAAAAGCATATACAACATAAATGTGAATAATTTACCATATATGGAATTCAAAGCGACCATCACTAGTATCTCGTGAATCTTTTGAATGTTTGTACAACGCGTTGTGGGTATACGGTGTAGTACACGAGGACGTGTCCGAATTTGTCTTGTCAAACGATTCAGGATTTGGCTTGTACATACTTCTAGCCAATTAAACTAATATTGTGATGTTAATATAAATATAGAAGTACACTTCATTATTGCGGATTTAGTAATACAACGCGTAATAGTGTTTTAAAGGGAATAATAAAATCTTCATTTATTAGAGGCGGAAAATACCGTAAATGTAAACGCGTTGATATATTGTGTAATACAATACGGAGTAGGCATATGCTCGTGTGACTAATTAAGGCTGGACTGCTTATTTATTTCAGATGTAAAGTATATAATTTGGTGTTATTTGCGTGGTGATTATCATGCAATATCAAGTTCTTTGGCGCTATAATGAACGAGTGTTGAATGGCAATATTTGAGTTTCATCTTGGTTACGGTTATCACCGGAAACCGATCAGTCACCACACCAGCAGTGCTAATGGAACATTGGACATATCTACTTCCGGTGAGTAACAAACAGCATAAAGTGTACTTGAAAGTTGATTTACAGTCAAACTAAACACGTATTGTTGCGTTGTCTCTTGACGTAGATTTAACAAAAACAATAGACGTTTTTGTACCGAAAATTACTGTTCGAATCTCTTATTACTTTCTATACTTATGATCTTGTGGTCACGGGTTATAAAATGACGGGCGGGTGAGATAGAAGTACATGTGACCTGGAGTTACTTGTTCATCATCGCACATCCATCCCTTATATGGAATACACAGAGAAACACGCACATTTCGTGCACTGTTTGGTTAAATAGCGACACAAGTAAGTATACAGGAGCGTATCAAGCTTGAACATACAACCATCAAACAAGTGAATATAATAAAAAAAAACTAAAAACTAGTCAAACCAAGGTGTAATGCCTCAGTCACACAGGATAGTTCGTGTTCAGGATCGTGCGATTGGTGACAATTTGGCCGAGATACGGCCAATCGGCAATGTTTGCTACGATATCCATTTGCGATCGCATTCTACGATTGCTCTTTTAAGACTGGTGGTAGGTCATCATACGATGGGTGGTGCGCCTGGTCGTACGATCACCAACGATTGGAGACGATTGATCGCAAGATCAATCTTAGGTCATCGTGCGAAAAGTGGTGGCGATCAGTGACCGATCGTACGATCAATCGTGGCGACTTGTGACAGATCGCAACCAGAGGTCGCACGATTACCTACGCTTGATATTGTGATCATGCGCGACTAGTGGTACGATAATTTAAGACCTGTTTGCGACCTCTTACGATTTGGAATCGCAGTTCTGAAGTTTTGAACATGACCTTCGACCTTGCTGCGACTGATTTTGCTCTGGCGATCAACCAGGACCTCTGCGTCCCGTCGAGCGCTCTTTCTACTATTTGCCCGGGATTCTATTACTTTTCGATCGCAGCTACGTCGTAACCTGTACGCAAGTCCGGTGTGACTGGGGCTTAACATAAACCCGATTTCATATTACAACAACGTGGTTTAAATTACCCCTTGGCTGATATGGCTAAAGTGATAACTTCCAATGATTTGAAATCATGGCAAGTTAAATGAATAACAGTTGCTTAACATACAAAATTGAAAGCTTGTCTCAAACTGCAGAACAGTTATTAAAATGTTAATTACATGTTGTTGATGCTTCCCGTTTTTCTGTGTTGATGCTAACCATTTTATTAAACCAATTGCTGTTGTTCTTGTGAAATTATCCAATGGCATTTGAACTTAGGAATTTACTCCTACCTCCCGGTAATCTAAATATGCAGTTAAGCTACCGGGGATTATTTGAGGCGTGGGTTGCCTGTGAAGTCGATTTGCTACCACAGACATATATAATAGAACATAAGTTGTCATAAAACTAAAGATTTTAAACGAATATACCCCGTCCGCCGGTTAAGTTGATATTGTTTTCATCGGGTTTGACGCAGTTTTTCAACAATTGTTCTGTCATATACGGCACCAAGTCGACTTTACCAGTTTTCCTGGAGTTAATTATCAAACGGTATTAACGTACTATATGTCAAGCAACTTACAACTTGCTACGGAAGAACATAACCTGCCCAATCCGGGAAATGAACCCAGATCTGCTGGATGACAGTCTAGCCTTCTACAGTAAAACCTCAATAATAAGACCACTATTGGGACCCTTGAAAACTGGTATTCTCATTGAGTTGGTTTTAATATCGAGGTTGAATAAAGAGTAAAACAGTGAAAATGGACTTAAAATGGTGGTGTTAATATTGAGGTGGTCTTACTGTTGAGGTCGTCTTTAAGTGAGGTTTTACTGTACCAACCAAGTTAACCTGGCGGGGTTTTTATGATATGAAATGTGTTATATTTCAGATAAAGGTTTAAATCTACCATAAAGGAACCTTAAAGTAGCATGTGCAAAATGGCAACGCCCACGGAAGAAAGCTCGTTTTGGAAAAGTGTGCTCTAAAGTGTTAAACTGTGTAAAAAGTGTGCTTGTGAAAATGTGTTCTTATGTGTCCATTTTGTGAAAAGTGTTGTTTTTTAAAAGTGTAAAATTTCATATCTGATTTTAATTCGTATTCTTGGAATAAAACATCAAATCGGTAAGTCTGATATAATTATCATTCTGCAATTAACCGCTTCTGTACGCTCTAAATTACACTCCACGTCCTGCATGATCTGGTCACTGTGAACATTATAAATAGCGTCTTGACTTTACAACTGTCCTGTATATTCTTCCTGCAAGAATTCTTAAACAGAAACCCACATATTGCCTCTGTTTCTTTCTGAGTGTTCCTTACTTATGTAGCGAATTATATATGAATGTTAAACATTGTAACAACTTAGCAATACCAAGTTAGTACGGCAGTGCCGAAAAACTATTTTTGTACGTTGTAAAGTCAGGTCTGCCTGATTGTAAAGTCAGGTCTGCTTGGCTGGCTGTGATGTATGTAGTTATATGCTACAGCTACAGTCGGACCTTGTTCATTCGAATTCATCGGGTCCGAAATTTGATTTCGAATAATATATGGTTTCGAAAATCCCATTTCATTTAGACGTGCCTAAGAAAATACAGCGGAATCTGATATTTATTTCGGATGATACCAAGTATTAGGATTGAAGGTTGTCGAATAATCGAGGTCAGACTGTATTATTAGCTTACTGTAATACCCTGAAAGGTGCATCAACATTCATCATTTGTGATCATTACAGTTTTAATACAAAAGTTGCATTGATCTGAAGCGGAAAATAGGTATGTATAGGTACGTATAATTAAAAGACTTGTATTTTTGGATCAGGTTGTAAAATGATGCCTCCATTTTAAAGTTAAATAATTACGATTCAGAATTTATGAACAAAGTGTCGTTTCAATTCTATGAAAGTCGAACATCAAGGTCGCGGAAATAGGTATTTATTTATTATAGTGTCGCCCCTATCTAAACGGCCAGCCATTTCTGACATATGAGACACATATGTTCTGAGCACATTTACTATCCTTTAATGCCAGGCACCAGGCATGTAGGCGCACGGTATCAGTTATTTAACTTGCTGGCGGCTGACCAACCGGCCATATCAGAACGGACCCCTACGGCGATTCGAACCTTCGACCTTCCGCTCCCAAGGCGGAGGTCTCAACCACTCAACCACGGGAGACGGTGGCGGAGACTTTTAAATGAATGTCTCGTATTAGTAAAAAAAATAACTTTTCACATTTCCTAAAGAAGGAGACTATTTTGTGTACATTGTAAATTCATGCCTGCTATTACTTACAGATATTATGCATTATTACTCTGACAAATTAGCTTCCTGTAATGTCATGAGAGATGCTTCAACATTCATCCTTTGCGATAATTACAGTGGTAATGCAAATAGTGCACTATTCTGTAGCGGAAAATAGGTCCATATAGGTATGTATAGGTATGTAAAGGTATGTATAGGTATGTATAGGCATGTATAGGTATGTATAGGTATGTATAGGAATGTATAGGTATGTATAGGAATGTATAGGTATGTATAGGTATGTATAGGCATGTATAGGGATGTATAGGTATGTATAGGAATGTATAGGTATGTATAGGCATGTATAGGGATGTATAGGTATGTATAGGAATGTATAGGTATGTATAGGAATGTATAGGTATGTATAGGTATGTATAGGTATGTATAGGTATGTATAGGTATGTATATAGGAATGTATAGGTATGTATAGGTATGTATAGGTATGTATAGGTATGTATAGGTATACATATTTCAAAGGTTTGTATTTTTGGCCTTTTAAACTTAAATATTATGGTTCAGAATTTACGAACATGGTGTCGTTGCAATTATATGAAACACGCACATCAAGTCAAGAGAATACATTTGACAAAATAAGTAGAACAGAAAAGCACATTTAAGGAGACCTTTTATTGGCAAACTGTGATCAATCTGACCTCCGCTCAATGCCGCAGCTATAAGCTCAACGAATTACCTGTGGAGATTCGTCTCACGTCTTTTGTATTCTATGGAAGAATGTTTTGGGTAAAAACAGTAAACGATCTTGTTTTAGTTAGTACTTAAGTCCTTGCTCAGCAACATTGACTAACCATTGTACCGCACTTCTTCCATATTCATACATTGTACTACTGGAAGCGATAGAACTTGGTATATTTCACTTATTCCATTGAGACACTTGACTTATTTAGTTATCATGCTACAACCATTTGAACTATATGCTCATGCTTGTTTTGGTAAAAATAAACAAACAATGAGCATACTATATCATCACGATATGTTCTTGACATGTTGTAGATTGTCGCTGGTGTATTAAAGAGGGTGTCTGTCTTGTTGATATGTTACTAAGGAACTTGTCGTTGATGAGTACTTTGTGTCTTACCAGATGGCTTACAAATATCATTGAATAATCAACTATATTGGCCAGGTAAGTCTTAATGATTCTTTGCAACTAAATCCGCTTGTTTTGCATGTTCTAAATTTCACGTCCCTTGCTTGTGTTTTTTTCTGGTCACCTTGTTGTGATTAAGATTATATTATAAATATATTTGTGTATGTTCCAATTAAAGTCAAAGTTCATAGGACCAATACCCGCCACTAATTATTTGTAAACGTTTATTTCCTTATAAAGGAACTTGAGGTTTATCGAAATAAAACTACCACTTAAATTACTGTTATGTTAATTTGTCAACAAAGCGAAAACATGTTTGGTACATGGAATTCCTTGCTGAAGAATTCCGCCTGCTTATCAATTTAGTCGAAAGCTGGACGAGACATGCGTTTCTATTTTGATTGTTTCTGCACTAAGCATACTGCTTTTCAGGATAACTTTTCTCGTATTTATTTATAACGGAAGTAGAAGTAGTCGGGTAATGTTAACTGGTCGTTGTTTCGTGAAAAAAATAAAGTGAGCTATTGTCATGTAATGTGGCGCTTATACAACTATAGAAATACTAGATGTATATTGTATGTATATATTTATCCAAAACGTATGCATTACAATTAAGGTAATTAAGTTACAAACAATAACAGTTCTCAAAAGTTTTAGAGAGACACCTGAGCTTGAATCCTGATGAGAAGGTCAAGAGTGCGAATTTCGCCTTGGTTTATGTTGACCGGCACGATTGATGAACTTGTAAAATAAGTAAACGTTTTACTTGCTTTTACAATACGAAAGTTGTCACGTACAGGGCTTGACATTTTCGAAACGTCAATGTATATTGTCATACGTGCACATTTTATAAGTACGTTCAATTTTGAGTATGTGTACATGTGTATATTTGCGTTCAGTATTAAGCATTTTGTCAATATAATCAACAGGTGAACTATATTTTCCTCACTAATTGCATTCAAAACAGTCAATATAACATATACATATGAATTTTTGGCCAATATATTCAAACATGAACTCAAATATACCGATAAATTGCATTCAAAGTGGGAAATTGTGCATATTCTATAGGTGTATTAGTTCCATATAGCCAACAGGAGAACTCTATTTTCCTCACTTATTTCATTCAAACAATGAATATAACATATTAAATATGAATTTTAGGTCAATCGATTCACAAATGATTTAAATTTACCCATACATTGCATTCAAAATAGGAAATTGTGCATATTCTTTAGGTATATTAGGTCAATATAATCAACAGGTGAACTCTATTTTCCTCACTAATTGCATTCAAAACAGTGAATATATCATATAACATATGAATTTTAGGTCAATATATTCAAATATTAACTCAAATATACCTATAAATTGCATTCAAACTGGAAAAGTGTGCATATTCTTTAGGCATAATATGTCCATATAATCAACAGGTGAACTCTATTTTCCTCACTAATTGCATTCAAAACAGTCAATATAATATAATATGAATTTTTGGCCAATATATTCACAAATAAACTCAAATATACACATAAATTGTATTGAAATTGCTAAACTGTGCATATTCTATAGGTGTATTAGGTCCATATAGTCAACAGGAGAACTCTATTAACCTAACTGATTTCATTCTAACAGTGAATATAACATATTGTATATGAATATTTGGTCAATATATTCAAAAATGAACTCAAATATAGCCATAAATTGCATTCAAAGTGGAAAATTGTGCATATTCTTTAGGTATATTAGGTCCATATAATCAACAGGTGAACTATTGTTTCCTAACTAATTGCATTCAAACCGGTGATTATGACATCTTATATATGAATTTTAGGTCAATATATTCACAAATGAACTCAAACATACCCTTAAATTGCATTGTGTCACTCTAATCAACAGGTGAACTGTGTTTTCCTCACTAATTGCACACAAAATAGTAAATATGACAAATTGTATATGAATTTATGTCAATATATTCACAAAAGTCAAGTATACCCATAAATTGGGAAATTGTGCATATCCTTTAGGTATATTAGGTCAATATAATCAACAGGTGGAGTATATTGTCCACACTAATTTCATTCAAACAGTGAATATAACATATTATATGTGCATTTTAGGTCTATATATTCAAAAATGAACTCAAATATACCCATTAATTGCATTCAAAGTGGGAAATTGTGCATATAGTTTAAGTATATTAGGTCCATATAATCAACAGGTGAACTGCTTTTTCCTCACAAATTGCATTCAAAATAGTAAATATAACACTTCATATATGAATTTTAGGTCAATATATTCAAACATGAACTCAAATATACCCATAAATTGCATTCAACGTGGAAAATTGTGCATATTCTATAGGTAGATGAGGTCAATATAATCAATAGGTGAACTCTACTTTCCCCACTTATTGCATTCAAAAAAGTAAGATTAACATATTATTGATGTATTTAAGGTCAATATATTCTCATATGAACTCAAATATAACCATAAACTGCATTTAAAATAGGACATTTGGCATATTCTATAGGTATATTAGGTCCATATAATCTACAGATGAACTCTATTTTCCTCCCTAATTGCATTCAAAAAAGTGAATATAACATATGAATTTAAGGTCAATATATTCAAACATTCTTTAGGTATATTTAGGTATATATATATTTAGGTCAATGTAATCAAAAGATAAACTATATTTTCCTCACTAATTGCATTCAAAACAGTGAATATAACACATTATATATGCATTTTAGGTCAATATATTCACAAATGAACACAAATATACCCAAACAATGCATTGAAAGTGGGAAATTGTGCATATTCTTTAGGTACATTAGGTCAATATAATCAAAAGGTGAATTCTTTTTTCCTCACTAATTGCATTCAAAACAGTGAATATAACACAGTATATATGAATTTTATGTCAATATATTCACATATGAACACAAATATACCCATAAAATGCATTGATAGTGGGAAATTGTGCATATTCTTTAGGTATACGAGAGGTGTTCAATTTATATTTGAACAAATTAAAAATGCCACTAAACCTTTTTCTCTTACATTTTATTGCAACAAATGCTCAATTTGATATCCATGACAGAAGTAGATCATTATACAACGTTTAAGCCAAGAAGCCAATGTTTTATTGATGGTTTCCTGTTCAAGTTTTCTCCGTTCGTCTTTCAAAGCCCGTTTGAGACCGGTTATGAGACCAGAGATGTGTTAATTGTTCTCTTCTGTAACCGCCGTTTCAACATTCCCCAGATTCCAAAGTCAATTGGCGCAGCATCGGGTGACTGTGGCATCGATTCTCCTGGTGCAATAAACTTGACATTATTTCATTGAGGTACTGAATGGTGTGTTTTGCTGCTTGGCTTGACGCAGAATCTTGATGAAACACCATGTCCTTTGAACTGTTCCCAGGAAAGAGACGTGGCACATCTTTTTCTAAAAAGGGTTTTAGAACATTCTGAACATAGTATTTGTAGTTCACTTTTGTGCCTTTGTCAATTATTCTGAGCTCAGTTTTGCCATTATAGCAAACACCAGCACATGCCATGAAACCGGCCGCGAACTCGTCGCGCTCAACAAACTTCAACTTATGCCTGTCATCGTGACCTTTTCTGAAATAGCAGACACTTCTTCTACCATAACTGCCTCATAGGTAGAACATCACCTCATCGGAGGTTGCATAGTTCTTCCAATTACCATTCCCCAGTAGCATATACAGCTTCCAAGACCTTTGCCTGCGAGTAATGATCAGCCTGGCAATGAGCTGATGAACACCGCACTTTTTTCGGAGTTTGGCTTGTAATATTTTCGAAATAATTCGATTTACAGTTCCGATGGAATCAGCCAATTGTGTTGCCATCTCACCTTGGGTTGCTGGGTTGGTCCTAGCTATCATACGATCGATTGATCTTACGACTGTAGGCGTGGACACTGTAGGGTGTTTTTTAATATTGTGTGCCATTCCACCGTTTCGTGCTGCAGAATTCATAGCTCCCTTTTTATGGCAAACATTACTTATAGTGCCAACATAAATAGAATAACCATGCTCCGCAAGCAGTTTATGGATGTTCCCATAGGAGTGGTTAGTCTTCAAAAGGCCAAAAACAATGCCCTCTACAAAATCATTAATTTTACAACGAACCATATTGAATTTTCAAATCACAGTGAATGTAAATAATACCTTATACATTACACAGTAAGGTTGAATAGCGATTATTCGAATTTATCGTGAAAGCACGAGGAAAGCTAGTATTTTATACTGTTCAAATTTAAGTTGAACACCTCTCGTATTAGGTCAATATAATCAAAAGGTGAACTCTATTTTCCTCACTAATTGCTTCCAAACAGGGAACATAACATATTATATATGAATTTTAGGTCAATATATTCACAAATGAACACAAATATACCATAAATTGCATTGAATGTGGGAAATTGTGCATGCTCTTTAGGTATATTAGGTCAATATAATCAAAAGGTGAACTCTATTTTCCTCACTAATTGCATTCAAAACAGTGAATATAACATATGAATTTTAGGTCAATATATTCACAAATGAACACAAATATACCCAAACAATGCATTGAAAGTAGGACATTGTGCATATTCTTTAGGTATATTAGGTCCATATAATCTACAGATGAACTCTATTTTCCTCACTAATTGCATTCAAAAAAGTGAATATAACATATGAATTTAAGGTCAATATATTCAAACATTCTTTAGGTATATTAGGTCAATGTAATCAAAAGATAAACTCTATTTTCCTCACTAATTGCATTCAAAACAGTGAATATAACACATTATATATGCATTTTAGGTCAATATATTCACAAATGAACACAAATATACCCAAACAATGCATTGAAAGTGGGAAATTGTGCATATTCTTTAGGTACATTAGGTCAATAAAGATATCTAGTATTTATTTCCAACGAGTGAGGGTTTGTTCTTTATTTCCAACGAGCGAGTACCGGTTAAATGTTTAACATACGATGTGTTTTTTCGGAGCTCCGTCCACCATGCGCAGATACAAATGTAACTTCTTGATTTTTTTCCACTCAAAGTTTGCTAGCACGGTCATTGCGATTCCAGGTGTCAAAAATGTCAAAACGCACTCTTATTAAAATACTTGTATTTCAAGTATTTCATATATCTCTCCGATGTTGAAACTGTAGTCGTTAGATATGACTACAATTGGAGACAGAGAGGGAAAACGCATTAGAAAGATAAGCAAGCATTTTTATTCTAACTAATTAAAACCTACCCAGCTTTAAATTCTTAAATACATGTGAAACCAAAATGTGACCACAAAAAGTTAATTCCTGTCTCAAAACTCAAACATTGCAAAAGTTTCAATGGGGTACGTTTTCTTATCTTTTCTTTGTTTCTCGGCAAAAACCGTAATTTACTTGAAACTTAAGTATCCGTTATAATCCTGGGCCCTGATGATTACGTACATGCGGACTATATTACAAGTCTAGAGATTAGAATGATGATAGACAAATACAAATAATCATGTCGATGAGTGTAAAGTAATGCAATGGTACAGACTGTATAAAACTAGATAAAAGTGTACCCCCACGAGAGGGATACATTGATGCTGTACATTAGTACGATATGTTTCAAACAGTGAATATAACATATTATATGTGCATTTTAGGTCAATATATTCAAAAATGAACTCAAATATACCCATTAATTGCATTCAAAGTGGAAAATTGTGCATATAGTTTAAGTATATTAGGTCCATATAATCAACAGGTGAACTGCTTTTTCCTCACAAATTGCATTCAAAATAGTAAATATAACACTTCATATATGAATTTTAGGTCAATATATTCAAACATGAACTCAAATATACCCATAAATTGCATTCAACGTGGAAAATTGTGCATATTCTATAGGTAGATGAGGTCAATATAATCAATAGGTGAACTCTACTTTCCCCACTTATTGCATTCAAAAAAGTAAGATTAACATATTATTGATGTATTTAAGGTCAATATATTCTCATATGAACTCAAATATAACCATAAACTGCATTTAAAATAGGACATTTGGCATATTCTATAGGTATATTAGGTCCATATAATCTACAGATGAACTCTATTCATATAACATATGAATTTAAGGTCAATATATTCAAACATGAACTCAATATACCCATGAATTGCATTCAAAGTGGAAAATTGTGAATATTCTTTAGGTATATTAGGTTCATATAATTAACAGCATAATTCTATTTTCCTCACTTATTGCATTCAAAACAGTGAATATATCATAAAACATATGAAATTTAGGTCAATAAATTCAAATATTAACTCAAATATACCCATAAATTGCATTCAAAGTGGAAAATAGTGCATATTCTTTAGGTGTATTAGGTCCATATAATCAACAGGAGAACTCTCTTAACCTCACTGATTTCATTCTAACAGTGAATATAACATATTGTATATGAATATTTGGTCAATATATTCAAAAATGAACTCAAATATACCTATAAATTGCATTGACAGTGGGAAATTGTGCATATACTTTAGGTATATTAGGTCAATATAATCAACATGTGAACTCTATTTTCCTCACTAATTGCATACAAAAAGGTGATTATCACATATTATATATGAAATTTAGGTCACTATAATCAACAGGTGAACTCAATTTTTCTCACTTATTGCATTGAAAACAGTGAATATAACAGATAACACATGAATTTTAGTTCAATATATTCAAAAATGAACTCAAATATACATATAAATTGTATTCAAAATTGAAAATTGTACATATTCTTTAGGCATATTAGGTCAATATAATCAACAAGTGAACTCTTTTTTCGTCACTAATTGCATTCAACATAGTAAATATGACATATTATATATGAATTTAGGTAACTTTATTCACAAATCAACTCAAATATACCCATCAAATGCATTGAAAGTGGGAAACTTTGCATATCCTTTAGCAGTATTAGGTCAATATAATCAACTGGTGAACTATATTTTCTTCACTAATTGCATTCAAAACAGTGAATATCAGATATGCTATATGAATCATATGTCAATATATTCACAAATGAACTCAAACATATCCTTAAATTGCATTGTGTCACTCTAATCAACAGGTGAACTGTATTTTCCTCACTTATTGTACTCAAAATAGTAAATATGACAAATTGTATATGAGTTTAAGTCAATATATTCACAAAAGTCAAATATACCCATATATTGCATTCAAAGTGGAAATTGTGCATATTCTTTAGGTATATTAGGTCTATATAATCGATAGGTGAACTATATTCTCCTCTCTAATAGCATTCAACACAGTGAATATAACATTTTACATATGAATTTTAGGTCAATATATGCAAAAATGAACTCAATTATACCAATATATTGCATTCAAAGTGGAAAATTGTGCATATTCTTTAGGTATATTAGGTCCATACAATCAACATATGAACTGTATTTTCCTCACTAATTGCATTTAAAACAGTGAATATAACATATTACATATGAATTTTAGGTCAATACATGCAACAATAAACTCAAATATACCCATATATTGCATTCAAAGTGAAAAATTGTGCATATTCTTTAGGTATTTTAGGCCCAAAAAAGCAACATATGAACTGTATTTTCATCAGTAATTGCATTCAAAATAGTAAATACAACACAAAATATATGAATTTCAGGTCAATGTATGCAAAAATGAACTCAAAAATACCCATATATTGCATTCAAAGTGGAAATTGTGCATATTCTTTGGTATATTAGGTCGATATAATCAAAAGGTGAACTCTATTTTCCTCACAAATTGCATTCAAAACAGTGAATATAACTTATTACATATGAATTTTAGTTCAATATATTCAAAAATAAACTCAAATATACCAATGAACTGCATTCAAAGTGGAAATTGTGCATATTCTTCAGGTATATTAGATCCATACAATCAACATATGAACTGTATTTCCCTCACTTATTGCATTTAAAACAGTGAATATAACATATTACATATGAATTTTAGATCAATATATTCAAACATGAACTCTAATACACCCATAAATTGCATTCAAAGTGGAAAATTGTGCATATTCTATAGTTATATTAGGTCCAAACAAGCAACATATGAACTGTATTTTCCTCAGTAATTGCATTCAAAATAGTAATTACCACACAATATATATGAATTTTAGGTCAATATATGCAAAAATGAACTCAAATACACCCATATATTGCATTCAAAGTGGAAATTGTGCATATTCTTTAGGTATATTAGGCCAATATAATCAATAGGTGAACTCTATTGTCCTCACTAATTGCATTCAAAACAGTGAATATAACTTATTACATACGAATTTTAAGTGAATATATGCAAAAATGAACTCAATTATACCCATATATTGCATTCAAAGTGGAAAATTGTGCATATTCTTTAGGTATATTAGGTCCATACAATCAACATATGAACTGTATTTTCCTCACAAATTGCATTTAAAACAGTGAATATAACATATTACATATGAATTTAAGGTCAATACATGCAAAAATGAACTCAAATATACCCATATATTGCATTCAAAGTGGAAAATTGTGCATATTCTTTAGGTATATTAGGCCCATACAATCAACATATGAACTGTATTTTCCTCACTAATTGCATTTAAAACAGTGAATATAACATATAACATATGAATTTTAGGTCAATACATGCAACAATGAACTCAAATATACCCATATATTGCATTCAAAGTGGAAAATTGGGCATATTATTTAGGTATATTAGGTCCATACAATAAACATATGAACTGTATTTTCCTCAGTAATTGCATTCAAAATAGTAAATATAACACAATATATATGAATTTTAGGTCAATGTATGCAAAAATGAACTCAAATATACCCATATATTGCATTCAAAGTGGAAATTGTGCATATTCTTTAGGTATATTAGGCCAATATAATCAATAGGTGAACTCTATTGTACTCAGTAATTGCATTCAAAACAGTGAATATAACTTATTACATATGAATTTTAGGTCAATATATGCAAAAAATGAACTCAATTATACCAATATATTGCATTCAAAGTGGAAAAGTGTGCATATTCTTTAGGTATATTAGGTCCATACAATCAACATATGAACTGTATTTTCCTCACAAATTGCATTTAAAACAGTGAATATAACATATTACATATGAATTTTAGGTCAATACATGCAACAATGAACTCATATATACCCATA